>JAULBU010080569.1:0-28309 GCA_032358235.1 Odonthalia washingtoniensis | reverse complement strand
GTACTCTATTCTAGTACCAATGAAATGTTTGATGCTGAGAATAATCTGGTACGGGTCTTAAGAATTTCCCTTGACATTGTCCCTGAGACAAATGAAATGATGTGGTAAAGGATGGGACATTCGAAATTTGTTTGGATAGACATGCTGAATGGGTTCCGTCTATATGTTTTCCCAGTCATCTGAATGATTATTTGAATTAATGTTGTACCAACTAAGAATACAGTTGAAGTGAAATTGTCAGTAAACAAGTCAGTGAACATTTTCAGTGCACGTATATCTCTACAGCCATATGTGTCTATGGCGAGAGACGCAAGAGCTATCTGACGCACTTGCTGAGAACATATTTCTTCTAGAACCTTGTCACCATTAGCTCCGATAGACTAGAATTCCGATTGTTTCCAAGCCTTTTTCCTGTCATTCGCCCTGCTTTCAAAACGTGTTGTTATGCGTTTGGAAATCGGGTAGTGATGGAACTTCAGCCGTTCCAGATAATTCTTGAAGTTGATATTCATGTAGTTGAATTTCTCTTTGAAAGATCAACCGGAGGAACTGTCAATAAAGGAAAACAGCAGAAATCGAGTGAATTCTGATTCACTGGCTGAGTTTTTCCCGGTACAGCATTTTCCAGTACATGCTGAAGATTACATGTTGTGGTTTTTCTCAGTTCCGTGTCCAGAAAGAAGTTTAAAACTGTTGGGGAATGGGAGGTAGGATGTTGAAATTTATGAAAATTGCTTGTGGCTGATGTTGGCGGAGAAGAATATATGGAGTGTGAAGTTGCTTCTAAAATGACCAAATTGTACGGTGTTGTTTTAAGTTGACTTGGTGTGTGTAGATGTTTATGGTGCTGATATGATGATTTTGAAGAAAGTGTTGCATCAAAAGTACGATAAAGCCTGTGGGAGTTCGTAATAATCGAGCAGAGGCGCAATTGTCGATGTTTATGGTGGAAGAATATGAACAAATGTGAAGAAGGTAATGTGACGGTAGTAGTACCGCGATGTTATGTCCGGGAAAGTAATATACTGTTGTGATCTGGTATATATTGTAGAAAAATAAGTATTTAATTTTTCGCCTGGCGTCGCGTTGGGCCTGATTGTACTACTGGAACAAACGAAAAAATTTAAAAAATTTCCTCCATATGCAAGACAAAACTTTGCAGAAAATGAAACAATTGATTTTTTACAAACAAATAAAAAATTATTTTATTTTTTGCAAAATGTTTTGCAGAAAATAAAATGTTTAATTTTTTTTGCAAAATGTTTTGCAGAAAATAAAATATTTATTGTTTTGTAACAAAAAGTCAGTTATTCAATTTTCTGTAAAATTTTGTGCTGCATATGGCGCATAATTATTCGAAAATATTTGCGAATAATTTTTTGGGACTCAAAAATATGTTGTAATATACCAGGGGTGTGTACGACACACCCACACACGGCACAATTATTGTTTCGTTTCATGAGCACTGTTCATGTAATAAAGTTATACAAAAGATCCGTTTATGATAACAAAGACAGAAAACCGATCATCGAAGTCATACAACTGAAGCGAAGTTATTGTCAAATCGGGGGTCAGTACAACACACTCGGACACGGTACAATTATTGTGTCGTATCAGAAGCACTGTTAGGTTAAGAAAGTAATACAACAGATAAATTTATGATAAAAACATTTCCGGTTATGATAACAAAGACAACAAATCAATTATCTAAGTCATACAACTGAAGCGAGGTTATTGTCAAATCGCAATATATTCTGTTCTATATAACGAACACAACATTACGATATCCCTCTGCACAACCAGCCGTCATCAACTGACTTTAAATATTTCTGAACATTACTATATCCTTCTTTAAAACCATATGTCGTCAATCAACTTCAATATTTACCAAATATAACATAGTTCGTTCATAATCAGTGGTCATCTTCTGCGTATACACAGCGAAATTTTATCATGCATCGCTACCTCCCGGCAAGAAGTGAATAACTATTGGACAAGATGGTTCTTGGAGAAGAAAGCAGTGCCGATGCAGCGGCAAGGGGTAAGGTTACAGATGTTTCTGTTGAGATGTACTGTCTAGATGATGATTCCATTCAAGTGGTGAAGTCATTACGAGGGCGTCGTGAAATTGATTGTTCAAGTATGGGTGCATTATTTCTTGGTATAGCAAAATTGAGGGTTGGAAGTGGAACTAACTCAGGCAGTGTACCGACATGGGCAACGACTGCACCCGATGACATATTAGACAGAGTGGAAATAATTGATGTCCAAATCAGGGCGATGTAGAAGGAACAGGGATATCCGTATTATGAAAAAATTGAAAGTAGTACCAACCAAGCAATCCGCCGTGATTTGGAATCAGAACATGGTGTTCATTGCTGGGATTCTCAAGCGATGAAGTTATTGCAGTTCAACGCCCGAACATTGATGGTAGTGGGGAGACATATAGCGGGAGGTCTGTTCAGCTTTCAGACTTTCGCCTTAGTAATTATGTGACTCTCGAATTATGACTTCGAGTAAATCAAGTCAGAAACGTCAAGAACCCCTCAGGTATGTCATCCCCTAGATTAGTGATACATTAGTTCAATCCTTTGAACATGAGCAATATCAAGTTAGTTTCGGAATGATCTCTGTCACTTTCAAATCTGAACATTTTGACGGAAAGTATACAGGTACCTCGCAATTATGCAGCCAGGAAAGATATAGAATTGTACTGAAGTCCGAAAATCATTAGGTATTGTGAACGGGGGACAACGCCTGTCCGCGCTCTAAATTTTTAGTAGTAAGGTAACCCCCGAAAAATATTGGGCAAGATATGGTATTTGTGTCCCTCTTCTCGAACGTACGTACAATGCGACCATGACACCGTGGGAATTTATAAATCTCAGCAGTTCTGGAAACATATCATCGTCGAAGGCAAAAAAAGGACATTTCGTTCATTGACCTCATGAGAAGTGTCATAAGATATGTTGAGACATTTAACGAACAATATAAGATACTGTTTTCGGAAGCGAGGACAGTGGATGTTGCGAGGGACATGGAAAGGTCAAAATTTCTTGATACGAAAAGTACCTTGACATACGAACGGTACGCTCGTGTGGATAAGATGTTTGTCAGATTATAATATGTCATTGAAAAGACCAAAACTATACGGCAGTTTGGAACCCTCGCAAGATTCTGGTAAAAGACCGTTGACGTATTTAGAAAGTGTAATTCTCATCAACGATACAAAGGAGACTATAATGTACCTATTGGATGCAGATGAAGCTTAGTTTGGAAGCACAACAAAAGTAACGTTTGATACATCTGTTTTATATCGGCTTGGTAATAATTTCTCAAAGTCTATGCAGACATTGTTCGAAGAAATTGCGGATGATGAATGTGATTTATCAGAAGGAGTTCCGAAGACAATGTTGGAAATGATGGGCGTTGTCATCCGAGACACACGAACAAGAAAGTAAACTATACATGCGACCTTTTGCAATCACATGCGACCTTTTAAGTGTGATGTTGGAAAAAGGTCGGGAAAATTGGCTACCCGTGCAAGTGCTCGCCATGACAGACTTGTCAAAAAATAAGGAAGTACTTTTTCAAAGAAAGTAATAACGGTGGGAATATAGGAAAGCCAACAACCGAAATAGGTGTTCATGGAATAATTCCATCACATTCGAGAAGCAAAAAAAGGAAGCAACATGAAATTATTGACCTACAGAGTAGTGAAGAGGAAGAAACTCGAGCGTAAAAACAGAAGACAAAGGAAAAGAATCCCATATTGTCTGACATGGAAGAAGAAACGCCAGAGACTAAGGCATCGTAAAGTTGTGGAAGTTCAAAATCAACAAAATGTAACGTTTCACATGCCAATTCAACATCAACAAAACGACTAAGTAGAATACCGAGACTCTTGCCAAGGTCTACTGTGGAAAATGACATTGCCAGCTATGGTAACAAACCATCTCGAAATGTTATGCGACCTGGATGTAGTGCTATGTGCAATTGAATAAAAAAGATTTGTAGAGATGTAGTGACCATTGAATAAATGCTACAACACTGAAGACACAATGTAACAGAGTGTACCGTCGATGGAGTTACGAGGGAGCGTAGAAGTCAAGAAATACGGGCAAGAAAAATTAAGATTGATATAACGGACGGAAAAGGCAACAAATTAGTGGATGTGGAAATGTTTTACGATACGAAGACTTTGCTGAAGTCGGCACTATCCCTAGATTCTCATCTTGTGCACGTTTTGTTCATATATAATCAAATAGTAGCATTGAGAGATATTGCTTAGACGTAGGCTTCTTACATACAAGCAGAACATATAGAACTTCTCAGAGATCGTACAGAATCAAATAAATGGTTATGTGCAACAAGGAATGTTGAAAGAAGCTGTGAACTTGGGTACTTCTGCAGGGAAAACAGCAATTGGATAGTTATGAATACTGAATTCTACAGAGTATGTCTTATCTTTTGGACATGGATGAGAAAATGAGAAAGAGGTATATAAAAGAGATTCAGTAATACCATGCCTTTCTTATACAGACGATTGGTGAACATTTTACTGAAATTCAAACATGGTTTCCGAGCGAAGAGGCTCTGAAAAATGAAATAAATAGAGATCATTGGAGCCCAATTATCAACACTGGTATTTCTGGAAAGGACAAACATGACAGAAACAATGGCATTGGACGTTACTCCAATACAAGAAGTCTACTTGAAAATCAAATGGAAATTCATCGTGATTATGTATGGATAGCTAAACAACGTACTGCACTGGACTTATGGATTGTAGTTTTGAGATCTTTGTGGAATTTAGATAACAATTGACAATAGCCGACAAAAATTCTAAACGGTGGTGGCCTCTTTCTCTTCACCGGTAAGTATTTTCCACCACAACATGGTCATAATAACTTCGAAGTCAGGAAGAGTGGTTCTCCCGGTTACTTCAAAATTACAACTGCTAATGAAGGTGTATCGTTATGGATAGCTCCTGGGTCCCATAGTTATGTCCATTTCAGCCAGGACTAAAAGGACAGAATTGCAAGTTATTTGAAAATGCATGAAATTTTAATCCTCCCGTCCATTTTAATTGGTGATGAATACGTTCAGAATTCAGGAGCAGCATGGAATGGAACAGGAGCACTGAGGTATCATATATATATTATCCCGGACGGTAGAAATTTGAAAGATGATATTTCATACGCATATGGATGCAGTTTTTTCTGGAGAGGTCAAGGGCAATCTATCCCATAGCAAAGATCAAGCAGTCCTTCGATTTCTCTTCATAGCGATGGAGAACCCGATGAAAGTGATAAAGGCGGTGAATATGAACTACAAAATATGGATGATTGAGGAATTGCAGATGTTGAATAGCTACCGTTAGGTTGAAAATTTCTCCTCAATGAATTGATCTTTGTTTACCTTGCATGTCTAAGTTTATTTCTACAAATATGCTGAAGTAAAATGTACGTTTGTTCTCAGAAACGGTTCTAGATAAATGCGTATGTGTTCCTTTCATTTTTCTCAATGTAATTTATTCACGCAATAAGGCTGTCATATTATTTACACCTTGCCGACAACAGGAAATATTTAAAACCTTTCCTCCGTATGGTGGCCAAAATCTTGCAGAAAATTGAATAATTGATTTTTTGTTGAAAAAATCAATTATTTAAATTACTGCAAAACGTTTTCCTCGATATGGAGGCCATAAATTTGTAAAAAGTTAAATAATTGATTTTCTACAACAGGAAATCAATTATGTAATTTTCTGCACTTTTCAGCCTCCATATGGAGGAAACGTTTTACATATTTTATATTAGAACACGACTATATTTCTTTTCAGTACTTACAGTGGAAGAATAGACTACTAGTACTAGCAGTAAAAAGTAAGAAATTTACGTGAATAAGTTGGTCCTTATTCACAAATTATTTTACAAATATTCTAATTATCGCTCTGGATCCGACATTCCACAATAATGGAAACGAAAAGATTCATCTGCCATACAACGTATTGCACATACTCGAAAGAAGTTTAGGCTGATTACAAACGACATACCACGTCATGCAAATACAATTAGGAGAAGAGATTGCACACTAGGCGACAAGCAACAAATGGAAACGGTTCTCAGCAGCATACGGACAGATCCGACGCCAATTACGAAGTACCTGGTGTGGAAAGTGTGTGCAGCAATGGGCCCAACTGTGCTCTTCCTGATGATAAACGTCCCTTCGATCCTTTGGAACAGGTAACTGATGTAAAATTTACAGCGCATCATTTGGTAACGTTATCAGAAGAAATTGGAATTGACAATGTACGTAAGTTAATCCGGATGCCTTTATTAGATACATATATATACGGATAAATCAGCAACAACTTTGAATTCGAAATCCTTAGTTAGTTACCCCATACATGTCACATTTTTGAATATGTCCTTGCAATTAGGACGTTTTCTTATAGAATATGGTTATACTTTTGTTGGATTTCTTCCTGTTGGGTTACAAGAATCACAGTCAGAGAAAGTAATAGAGGACTACTGCGGCAATAGTGACACAGACAGTGAAGACATTATTGTGATTGTCGATCACATCCCACCGACCTCGTCAGTGCGGAGTCGAGATGATAAAATGGTTCCATTGCATGACGTAATGACAACGCTTCTTGCGCCGTTAATTTAAAGTTCCATGGAACGTTTTACAGTATGTATAACCAACAAGATGAAATATAATTGCTTCCTTTTCATATTTTCATTCTGCTGTGAGATATTAGAAAGAAAAGACATGTCTTGAATCTATATAACTTTACTACCACAATTCCATGAGTGAGATGCTTGGGACTTCAACCGATTTCAAGACAAGTCCAGTATCTGCATTATCGCCTCCCATAACCGTTGACTTTGTACGAAGCATAAGGGACGCCGTTACCACTTTGTATAAATCATCAAATACATCTTCTTCAACGGCAGAGAAGAATTATTTACGAAGAGAAGCACAACAAATTCTGCAGGACATTTCTGTCACACAATGGGTCCCATTTCTGGATAAGCTGTAGAAGAGACATGCGCACTTACTCCTTCCAGGTGTGTTCTCATTGTTTGCGTATTAACTAATTCACAACCTTCATCTTGGTACTTCTAAATCAATGAGAACTTGTTTCGTGACATATCTTCCAACTCCATTCTTAACTATGGAAAGCATGGACAAACGGAATAACGGGAGACAATCTCGGATACATCTCGTGGATTTGTTACGGGCTTGTCATTCACCCCTCGGTGCAATGGATAACCAGTTCGGTGCACCCCGGTGTCATTCTGACTTCTCAACAAGGGATAAATCCCAACAGCTAAACATTTTCTACCTAAGTAATTCAATTCGAGGAATGTTGGTGGTAAAATATTATAAATGGTGGGATATGGTTTTCCCTTCCGTGAAAGGATATATCGATAGAGTCACTGGTTACTAGGGTGATTTTCCTTTGACAAACATTTGCACAAATTACACAACATTATTGCAAGATTTGCTATACGACAATAATACCCTCGGATGGTCACAGGAATCGATAGCTGGCATCGGGGACATAATTACTATTCTTGAATCTCAATACATAGAAACATTTCAGAAACATTGCGATAATGGAATCTACACATTGAAATTCCATTTACTAGACCATGTGGTAGAAGACCTCTATATGTTTGAAAGTCGAAATATTTTTGATACATCACCTTATGAACACTTCAATAAATTCTTCAAACAGTCATATAGTCCTACTTCCAAAATGATGAGAACAAGTATGGATGAAACAGTGAAGAATATGGGACCAACAATTTCCGATATACGTCGAAGTTCAACACATGCTGCGTTTCTAAAACAACGTTCCATCAAGAATTCTATACCTTATTCGACAAGAAAGACTACTACGGCTAAAGGTAAAACACAGTTATCACCATATTTGATACGGGACGGTATTTCTGTTTCGTCACAACAGGTTGTTGCCACAAGAAAAATAATTCGAATATGTAACGAATCCACAACACAAATCCTGGCACTAATATTGAGAAACTTCTCACGTACCAGTCTTACAATCTTCACGGATCTCTTTCGGACGTAACTGCGAAACCACGATCTGTTGCTTACGAACCCCGAGATTCACTTCACATTTTTCAAGTCGTGGTACATAGTTCGCAGACATGTTTCAACGTTGCAACAGTATGTAAGTGCTAGAAATATTGTAAATTACAGGCCTCCTCCACCGCATGGCCGTAGAAGGCAACGCATATTTGCAACAGCACAGTTTGTTCCGAGCAAGAAGAAAACGAAAATCTTATTCCTTATAAAGTTTGATGACGGAACAGTGCCGTTTACTATATATAAAAGGTCCTCCTTCTATTCCATACGAAACAATACCGTACTATGGACAGAAAGAATTTGGCTTTCGTACAATAAATGGAATTCACTCGGCCTCTGGAAGATGTCTATGATGTTCTGAACTAGATATGACTTCGATGGGCTACATCTGATGAAATTGAATACATAAGACATATCACAGACACAAATTCTGTGGAACCGATTTTAGAAACAGGAGAGTGGTACGATATCATTGGTTTCGATACCATATGTTCATCGGTACAGGTATTGAGGAAAAATTCAGGAATTAATTCGTTCACTCAACAGGTTCCATGGCCGAGGAAACGGTTCTACATTAATCTTTTTTACATCAAAATGGATTCGTTCAGATCTCTAACTACAGATACTGACGAGGACGAAGAAGATAAATAACCCATGTAACATGGTCTTATTCATTAATTTAGTAAACATTACATGTTATGTCATTCTAAATCTCCGTCCCAATTTCCATTCACTTCATTATCTCCTACATCTACAAACAAAGTCCTTCGTGCTATCCTTCGTTGTACGGCTTTCCAATTTTATCAATACTTTTACAGTCAGACGCTATTTCTCTGAGGAAGTACTCATAAATAATTCCGCTCGACGTTGCGATGTACTGCCGAAACCAAGTTGATTGTACAGATATAGAATATTTCTTCGAACTTTTCGTGGTAACAATTATTGTGGCGTCACGTTCCATTTCTTTGAACACACATTCTTCCTCTCCCTCTACATATTCCGGTACTTCCAACTCTTCATGGACCCATTATTATACAAACCTTCTTACTTTCCCAATTAACTGTTCTCTCGCTAGTTTTACATACTTCGAAAACATTTGGTTGAATTCTTTTTATGGACCTCCCCCACTATATCCCTTCAAAATAAGTAGTTTAACACAGTTACAAAACCAAGCATCCACGCGAGAAATACTCATTACAGTCCCTTCCACAATTTCCCCTTCTTCTTCATCCGGGATATATCCAATTAAAGCATGAAATATCGCCAGACTGATCTTTCTTCTAAACAGATGAACCGTTGTCCATTTAATACGTTATATGAATGAATTAGTGTAGTGTACATACACTGAAACATTCAGGAGATGAATGTAAAAGTCAATGTGACTTACATTACAAACTACATTTTTCGCAGTATTATATGAAGTATGCATTCAACCTCTCATACAAAATGTGTAGTTACGAGCCTAGATAGAATACACCAAACTCTCCCGTGTATGAAAGGAATTTTCAATGATACATTCGTAATTTTTCAAACAATATATGTTGGCCCGGAATATTTCGTCTATTTATTCTGCACCGTACGTAAGTAAATTTATATGCCTCATACAATAAAACATACAGTATCAGTATGCCACAGTTCGCGTCCTTTACATTTTGTCTTCAAATTGTGTACATTCTTTCTTCAATTACCATCCGTAACTATGAAAACACTATAGTTTCGTGTATTTAACATACATGGACCCCCAAAATTTGCATGGCCTAGTAGATGTGACATCCACCCTAAAACTACGCCTCTTGAATGTACGCATTCAGTTCCGGAAACAAAGACGCAGAGGAAGCCGAGTAGGACCTTTTTCTATCTTCTATTACGTAGAGGGGATGGGGAACCATACCCTCCCCATCGGCTTCAGTAACACACATCGCCTCCACAGACTCTGTAAGTCCTTCCAACCATCGTTCTTGTGCGCTTTGAAATTTTTTCAGTTCAGAGGAGTCCTTTTTTGTGCATGATAATAAACTTGCGTCGGCCTTCAGTGCAACTACAAGGAGATTTCTGAGTATACGATTTCTGAGATCTTCTGTTCGGGGCCCTTCCTTGCTCTTTTCCAACTTCCCCATTAGCTCTTTGTTCAGTTTCAGAAAAGCATTGTTTTCACTTCGCAGCTTCACATTTTCGGGTTCAAGAATTTTGTTGTTTGCTTCCAGGACTTTCTTGTCAGTTTCCAAGGGTAATATATTTGCTTCAACAGCTTTTACTTCTATCTCACTTCTATTCAGTTTTACCATAACATCATCCAGATCAGCTGTAGCTCTACTTAGCTGTATCCTTAATACAACGACTTCTCCGTTCGCTGATGCACTAAATCGTGCTCCATATCCACTGTCAATACTCGCTGTAGTTATCTGGGAAGAATGTTGCAACAATATTCGTTGTTGGACTCCGTTGTCTCCAAATCCATCATTTGAAGCAGAATGTTGCGCGTTACTTTGATTATGGGAGGAATTTGGTGATGGTCGTGAAATTCTACTTGTGAAATCAGTTCCTATATTTACTTGGCGTCCTCCTCTGCTTCTCTTTCCTCGGATGCTTCCCCTTACCCGACGAATCGTCGTTTCACATTCCGTGCGCTATTCTCCTCCTCCCCTTCCCCAACACGAATTGTACTTGTAATGCCAGTGCTTTGTGGAATTTTTTCATCTTGTGATAGTCCTTGAAATCTCCCTGACTAAAATATTTTCTTACCACGGCTTTCCATTCTTATTTTTATCTATTGTTACAGAACTGGGAAGTTGTTCTACATTGTTATTTATTACAAGGCCAGGTGAATAAACGGCAACACAGTGATTGATTGTGTTTTCAGCAAGATACCAAGGGTCTCCAAATTATGCAGTTTGGTGCTTGTATTACCCTTCACAGCACGAATCCAACATTAATTTTCAATTACAGGACTGTATCAAGGATCAATACAATCCATATTTTTCAACATTACCCATTCCCAATATGTATGTCATTTTCCATGCTGTGAGGCATCCACATGGATGGATTTCAAATTCCAAATTTTTTACATTTCATTTCCAACTGAGAATTTATAACATGACTCTCTATTTATTTTGCTATTTCGTACTTTCATCTCAATCGCACTAATGAAAATGCAACCATGTTACCAATTCTATTTCTTTCCCCATTCATATTTACCGGAAGCATACTTTTTAATTACAATTACCTTACTCAGTTAGTAGCTCTCTCTTATCTCACCGCACTTAACAAAATATTTCACAATGCTATTGTGTTCTACAAGCTATATATTTGCAGCTCGAATCTTTATTTCAATTATTTCAATTAATGCACATTGGCAGATGGCATGGAATAAATTTCAAAAGATTTCAGACCCAGTTAACCCCATCTCTACATTCTTTCATACAGTAATATGATCATAATACTGTATGATATGAAAAATGAACAATAAATTTCCGATTTTGTACGTGTGAATCTTTTCCTTCCCTTTCGGCATTATTTGGGAATAATAGCCTAAATTTCCACCGATTCTGTACTGTAATGTCCTAATTTTCAATAATTTTTACTTCTGCAGTGGCTTTATTTTCCGTTTATTCGCAACTTTTGCCTCACGCTTTACACTATGGAGTCGAAACGGTTTCCCTCCTTTTCACTCCTGAATGATGGAACCGTTCACACTTTCGGACAATGGAAGACGTGAGTCATTTGAACTCACATGTAATCAACTAACAATTAAAACCATGGAATTACAACATGTGCAGCCCACAACGCTTTTCAGGGTGTTTAGCTTTCTCCTTGCTTTTCACTTTCATCATTGACGAAACATTCCTTCTGTTTTGACCATCATCAAATATTCCCTTTCCTAACCCTCCTTTCTTTTATTCAAAAGAAGTACCATGCGATAATTTACGATTTACGACTTCGATCTCCGCATCCGATACTATTGGTTCAAACCCCATAATTCATGAAAAGTCAAAAAACGTAGTACTAGGTATGTTCATTCCATTTCTTCTTTTCTCAACCGCTATCAACACTGAATTATTTTACAAATTTACTAATCACTTTCCATTTTATATTTCGTACAATCATATTGTTTAGGTTCTTAACATCGAGACGTGATGTTACGATCTCAAGTTTCATTGGATAACAACCGAATATTTCATTTATGGTACCGGTACCTGGTGTGCGTGATATGTCTTTGGTAAGTAGCATTTTCAATTTTGTTCTTGTCGCTTACTTTACTATTTGTAGTTCTAACGAAATAACATTTTCGTTTTTCTTTCAATTAATTTCAGAAACAGATTCATGATGTTCATAATGTCATATCATTAATATCACATATGCGGTATGTAACATTTTCAATTTCGATTTTGTTACTTACCTTAGTACTTTTCTTCTGACGCAGAGAACATTTTTCTTTTCCCTTTTGATTGATTGAAAGAACAGTTCCATTCATATTCCTACCGTACTAAACTATTCTTTACTCATTTTGTCATATCCTTGTGGGTTTATATTTTTTTTGCATGTGACGATATGTTATATCATTATATACCTATTTTTGTATCATTATATGTATGCTTATCAATGCATAATTCGATAAATATTTCTCCATTTTATATCATATACACTGTACTAGAAATTCTCCATATTGCACCTGTTCGCAGTTTCAAACCTAGATTTCATCCACAAAATCTTCCATGTGCACAGATTCCTATGCAGTTGAACTACCCATCTCTACATAATTTGAATATTTTGGGAAAGTTTGCATAGAACGTTCTGCACTTCTTGCAGAAACCGTTTCAGTTCACATTCATAAAAATACAGTGTATGAATGTACAAGTCACTGAAATCATTCACGTAACTACTGTATCCAGAAATTGGTGATTGACAAATCATTCACTCTTCTACATAAAATTTAGGCCCATTGTGTAGTACACATACAGGTTACAACATATTTTGAATAAACTCTGCGATGGTGTACTGCACAATTCTTCATGTTACGTATGATTTATAAGATTGTGTACTGCACGTTAGTTAATTTTTTAAAGATATGTTTTTAGTTAAAATACAATGTACTGCAAGGAAAGGAACCGTGAATGGTAGAAAACATACGGTATGTTACACATACTGCAGTATATAAACCACGTAAACTACGGCATCATACAAAATCAACAGATTTTGGCCCATGCTACATTCATGATAATAAGAATTTAGTAGCTTACTTTTTACTTTAACTGCCTTTTCTTCAGTACACCGAATTTCAAGGCCTTAGTTCTCCTATTCAATACATACGGATTACAATTCCATAGTGAATTTTTGATTGCATTCCAAAACTGCGGTGGATGGAAAGCAACGTTCTTTTCCGAAGACACTGACATAATGTAGATGAAGGTGGTTCACAACGGTTCAAAGAAAAGAAAGAAGAATTTTACTGTAACGGAAACAGGAAATGGTGGAAAGAGGATTTCAAGTGCATAGATGTCGCCAATTCCAAAGAAAAAGAAGAAAAAGGCAAAAACAAATGATGTTAAATCGAAAAAAGTCCGTCGGTGCCGGAATGCCACCCACAAGTGATCATGGAAAATTTGATGATTCTTTTGCCAAAATCTGCACCAATTGGATATCTAACGAAAATTTTTGAAGAACGGATGACATCAGAAACGTATATTGATATAGCAAGGCTTCTCCCTTGGTTACGCTGTACCTCTCTTGATAGTTTCAAACTGTTTTCTAAAGTATGCCACAAGCTATAGTGCTTTCTAATACCACTGAATCATCGAACTGAAAACTCCTTAAACCCTGCCAACGGCGATTACACGAGGGCTATGGCGTGGATGTGGGGAACATACACCAATTTTGGGCGTAAATTAATCCTTACAGACAACAAGCAGTGTTGGAATCATGATAGTGATATATTTCATCACGGCTACGGGGAAAGATATTTCCAAATAAATTCGTCGGAAGTAGAAAAATATGGTTGCTGCATATTAGAAGGATCGGGAACCCTGTCAATGTCCTGGAATTCTTCTTAGATAATATTTAAATGCCCGGAACTTATTCTAGGGAGCCGTTTCAACAGTTACATACATTGGTTCAAGAAACGGTTCCTGATGAAGTTGCTGTGCAAATTGAGGGTAGCTGAACCTTTTAGAATACATCTTTAAATCAGGTTGTACTTGAATAAGACAGAAGAGACAGTAATGCTGGTGTGGATCGATATTGATCCACGCTTGAACTACTGACGAAGTACTTGGAGGACGCCAATGACTAAGTATGGGCTGCAAGAAGACGGGCTGGGTTAGATTTGTGATTTGGTTGTCTCACCGCACTTCTTCTACTGGATAAAAGACCTGGTTTACAGTCCCAAGTCCCCGTAAGTGGTGGTCGCTATTTGATGAAAGGGAGGGACCACCCCGCCCAAACGGGACCTAAAACTTTCATGGTAAGACAAGGGAAAGTACCATTTTACTTTCAAAGTCGCATCCCTCATCCCCAGTAATTATCATAAGTTACGATGGTTACTGGAAATGAGGAATGCGAGTTAAACTTCTGTCCAGGGTTGCATTTGTATGTAGCTTATGTTAGAAAATCTCTCCAATGATTGGCAAAATCGCTTGTAGTGAAAATATTTGACATACCTCCCAATTCTGTACGTGTTGGACATCCGCAGCTACACCATGATGGTGCAGAGTACACAAGGAAATAAAATTTGCAGTATCACATATAAGTAGTATCTAAAGATTATGAGCTGAGAGATTATATTAGCTTGCTTATTATGGCATCCTAAGTATGAAGCCAGATTGTCCTGCAAAGAAGAAGGATATTGTATCTGGGGATAATGATTCATACAGTGATCATAATCCGGACAGTGATCATCTGAAGGAAGGAAGAGTTTTGAGCTGAATGTACATCATTATCATAGCGAAGACATCCTTCAACCTGAAAATATCGCTACCTCTGGAGATGTAGAATATGATGGTAAAATTTGGTATGTGCTTTAAGAAAAATAATACAATAGTTAAAATTTAAAAAAATGTAATGTTCTATGTTCCTTTCAATTTGTTTATTCCAACAAACCACAAGTTGTGTTTTGAACTGGTTCATGACAAAGGTGATAACATCACAGTTATCTGGTAATTGTTTCAAAGAACAAGTATAGGGGTCATTATTTAGAATTTTTTTCCATCCACATGGATGGGTTGAAAAATTCAATAATTACGGGATAATTATTTGAAAAATTATTATCGGGTATTTATTTAGAAAATTAAGTCATCCAAGTGAATGCCGAAATTATTGAAGATACACGTGGATGGTTTTATACAAAATTTGTATTAATCCGTCCAGGTACATGGTACTAATTCTCATCCACGTCTACCAAACACCAGTAGTAGACGTGCACGATAATTACTACGATATTTGTAGAATAAAATTTTCATCCACATAGATGAGGGAAATTTCCAAATAAATACCCGTTACTTATCCGGAAAAAGATAAAAAAATAATTTTTTGGTTTTCAACCTCATTCTCGTGGATGAATATTTTTCGGATTTTTTTATTATATTTTGATAATGATGTCGTTACCATATTGTACATATATTGCAGTAATTTCTAATGGTACACTACCGTTACGGTTCTATATAGAATCGTTCCGTACATATATTTTCGAAAAACAGCGTTCCATGGAGAGTGCAGTGACCATTTATAATTTTCGTACAATGTAAGATAGGCCGACAGATAAGTTCGGGCTGCATGTACGGCTTTCACAGTCAGTGTCAAGTAGTAAGCACAAAATCAACTGTTTTCGTAACTTCTCAAAATTCAAAGCTCGGTAGTCAGTGTAGAGCTCTCAGATATGTGACGTTACGAGTATGGAGCATATGGCACGATGCAACAGATACCAGTTTCCGATTTTACATATTCTGATAAACTCTGCTTTTTGAATTTATTTTCAATATTAAACTGTGCCATTATATAATCTGTGATGTTCTTTCACAGTTATTTATATTTTCTTACCAATAAAAACTTTATTAACGGCCGTGGCGTTGCTTCCATACAAGTTCAAAGTAAAGAATGAACATGTTACTTTGTACATATAGGCAACTTCGATAAAAACATTTTACCAGAACCAACTTTTGATAAAGTAAGCATACTCCGATATGTAAATACAAACCTGAGTGTGAGGGTAAGAGAAGATATGTACATCGTTTGAAATATTCTTCACACAATTCAAATGAATCCTCATCCCAGGAACTTACTGCGGAAATATTTGTTACGAGTGAGGAGTTAAATGTTGAGGCCGGTGAAGTTGGTGGCGAAGCGTTTCTGCAGACAGGCTATAAACCAAATTTAAATCCTTAAGAGAATTGTCCAGATTTAGAAACTTAGCATTGGTTTGAGATGGCGGAATACGTGGTCACTATTCCTAATATATATTTTGCAGCGAAAGAAGCGGTCAAAAATCTGCTTTCTCTTACAGAAATTATCAATTGAACCTTTCTCGAATCTGTACTACTATGAATAATTACAGCTCCTGTGTTACCATCGTTACCAGTGACAAAAATCAAAAAGTTGATACTGGACGGATTCATGCGAGAAGTGGTCGATCATGGATATACAGCATCGAAACTTGTCATTTATAAAAAACCATTATTCACGACTTCAGAGCGGAGCTCGAACTGGCTTCATCAACGGATATTTTACTTCTACCAGATATGAATGTTGATAGAGGTACGTCGCCAAATGTCAAAATTTCTCACCCTTTACAGACTACATACTTTAAAGATCTCGACAGAATGAAACTGCGTGAAGTAATGAGGTATACATATGGTGATGTAAACGTTTTGTGGGTTGAAGATAAGAGTAACCTCCCGCCATCGTTTTTGAGTATGCCAAAAATATATTCGGATAAAAGAGAAACCAATTGAGAAATCAATGCCCTGGTTGCATATAATGTTCACACCGTGTTTTGAGATTCACGTCGCAGTTCAGGCTTCACTTCATTGGCAACGGGTACACACGCGTTGGCTTCCTACCAGTCCGATACCAACCTATACCGACAGATGTGAACATAACCAAATCTGATGAAATTCCTCCTATATATGGAGTACTATCTCCCAATACTGTTCTTTAAATGGATAAAATTATGCTTACTATCACATTTGATGGACGGGAAGAAAAGATGGGATTACTCCATCGGTCATTATCATCAATTTTTTCACCTTTACATAGCCATGCACCGTCTGGTTTGAAAGTTATCATTGAGACAACTTCGTGGAATTGTTTCCGACTCATATGTTCTCATTGGTGTGACCTCCCTGAGTGTAAGGATATGTCTTTTAAAAAACATGGAACTTTGGTGACCGGACCATGTGTTCAGTCCATGGGAACAGTTGAGGATATACGAACTTCTACATCGACACGTACTTCTGTCCCTTCATGAGTCTCAAAAATGTTATTTTTACAATGGAGAGAATTAAAGAAGTACACGTCGATGTAGATTCAGTCATGGAAGAGGCCGTACTGTTTAAGATAAGTGGACAGGGGGAAGCAAAATAATTTACTGAAAGAAGCTGATGGAATACTATCTAGACATTCCTTAGCACCTTGGGAACCGTTCCTTGAAGACATTCATGGTACACCATCCATAATTCTAGAGGATATTTATACAATTTATACCTTTGGATCGCTTTAAACTTTTCACCTGGGATAGTAAAAATTGTTAAAGACATGTTTCATGTCCTACTTCTGATTTCAGTTCTTGTCTAATCCTCGTGGCCCGATAAACAAAATGGGCAATATATTGAACATGAGAACAAGTAACCTACGAGCTTCCCATTCTAAATTGGCCGCAATTCAAAACGATTACTCACTACTAGGATTACATATCCATTTTTCAAAGAAAGAATCATCTTCCCAATTTGATGGGATAATCACTCAGGAGGGAGTACGTGGATGATGGAAGAAAAAAACTATGGACAATTATACATGGTTCTCCTTTTCGTAGCAGCGTGGGTAGTTCTTGCCACTGGGTATGATGAAGAATCCCCGTTGACTAAGGCTTGTACAGCATATTCAGATATTGTCAATGTCATCATGTCCGTTAATGTCACGTTTGTTCGTCTGATTTATAACTGGGAACGTCGAAAGAGGACATAGAAAATTGAGAAGTGTTAATGAAAGCCAAATTTGAATCTACAGCCTCCATTAGTTTTTTCATATTAAAGTACCATTTTAGATATCAACTTGTGACAGATTTGAAACATTTTTGAACAATGGATATGCTTATGTCGCACCTTTTGAACATTTCAGCCTTTTCATAAAAATGGCTTATAGATCAACATCTAAACGGGCAGTTACCAGAATAGATGAAACGGTCTCCATAATTGATCCTACAATGAGACATATTCACTTGAGATAGTTCTCACCAAGGGTAGTTGCAACTAATTTTCCCAGAATCGAATGTACGATGTAATATCTAGTACGTAATGGGCAAAAGTTTTCTTTGCACAAAATTGTAACCTGTTACAAAAATTATAATCCTTCCGCTGCATCTTCCCTTCAAGATAAATGTTCTCAATTTTTGAGAGAAGTACATACTATTATCAAGTCATATGTGCTGCATACGCTTTTCAATCTTCTCCGAGGGACATTTGTAAATGAAAAAATTCAAACGGTGGACCGGGACATAATTTCAACTTTCGTGGAGTCGGGGATGGTGTTGGGTGGTTTCAACACAACTTGGAGAAACTGCGATATTGTTCACAACGTTATCAACATTCCCAGAAACGAATTTTGCCTAAAATATAAACCACGAATCTTAGCAATCCACAAATTTGGTACATGTAAAGCCGTTCGTAACAGTGTCGTTTTATTAAGAGGTAGTTACGAAAACTTACCCCAATTTTGAAATGCTGAAGTACTTCTTTAAATTCATATGAAACATCAGAGAGAGGGAGAGCCTACGAAAATTGCATTCGTACAGTATATGGAAGTGACACCACCAACGGATAGTGACGATAGTACTATGGATTGCTTTTTCCTTCGATGGTACACAAGAGAGTAGGTGAGCTACACTACCGGAAGGGGTACACCTCCAAAGTATGATAACTTTGAAATGTTTGCACATTGACACCACTAATAGTACAAGTTTTCATCTGTACCTATATATGTATGTTAAGGAATCTTTCTTTTTATTTTATCACTTCAAAACATTTTTCAGCATAATCAGAGATGGACAGGCCGTTCTTCTTTCAAATATGTTGAAATGTCTATGCCGTGCTGATATTTTATAGGAGCTCACTGTATCCGAAAACTTTTGTTTTAAGCTGGATACAAGATCTTTATTGTTAATCAAACATTCCGTTACTTCTCATCCAAGGTCAGTTGTAGTAAAACATGCATCTCAACCTACTCCTTTCAGTTCTTCTTCAATTAATGCTTTCAAGATTTCAATATAGCTATCACAGGAAGATGTAAAGAATTTTTTCCTTTCTGCAAGAACCATCAGAGGAAGTAGGGTTATTCCTTCACCGTCAAGTGATTTGACACATATTCTCCACAAACTCAGCACGTTCCTCCCACAACTTTTCTATCTCATCTTTCAAATGGTTCAATTCAGATGTTTCTTCCCGCTTCCACGGCCGTAAATGTGCATCAACCCTATGAGATTCTAATAGAGGTTCTGGGGAGAGACGGAAAGATTTTTCGTTCCTGCTCCCTTCTCTACTCCTCCCCAATTTCTCCATGAGGTATTCGTTAAGTTTGATAAGAGGTTTGTTTTCCCTTTTCAATTTGGAACTTTCCGCTTCAAGAACATTCACAAGGGTCACAAGATCCTTCATTTCTGTTTCTATGCACATGAGACTAGTTTGGCAGCTTTGGAATCCATTTTGCAAGTGTTTGGGTTTTTAAATACATCATACAAATCTACAGTACTTCGATTGGTCTTCCTATTCAACACTACAATTTCCTCTTCTACAGATGCACTTGATTCAAGTGCAGATCCACTACAATAAATTCCTTCGGCTCTTCCTTACAAACTATCCATGCATCAAAGCACTCTCAAACTGTACAGTTCCAACATTTCCTCCCAATTCCCTACTAGATGGCGGTTGCAGGGGAAAAATTATACTACCGGAATACATGAGGGTGCTTCCAGTCGTTCCACTCATTTACCCTGATTGTTGCAATATCTTACTTCCTCCTTTTCTCCCTTCCACACGAATACTTCCTCGGCAACGTTTTACTAATTGTCCTGGCAGCAAAGTTTCTTCTTCTCTGTTCACGTCACGACAGAAACTGTGACCGTGAATGACAGAAGATAAACCAGCGTCAGCATTGCGACTCTCAGAACGGCTATATTTTCATCTCAAATGAGAGCGGATTTCCTTTTCAATCTGTTCTTATTTCCTTTTTGAATTCGGATGGAGCTTTTCAAGCCGAATTAACCGATTGGATACGGAGAAGCGGTTCTAATATTGCAGAGATTAAAATACGTTGCTAGTTTTCGATCTTCCGGAAGTCTGAACGGTCTTCTGATCTGCATTATATCTATTTACCCTTTACTTGATTTTCCTCTTCAACATCCTCCAATTTAGGCATTTTGGCAAGTACTACTTTTATTCTGTAAAGATTGTCGGCTTTAATTTATATCAAGTATGGATTCATAGATTTAAATGAAAGGTGGAACAGTTTTTAAACAGAGTGTATAAGGTTTTAAAAACACCTATTTACTCCATTTATTTAATTCAATTTCTGTACTGTACAAAATCCACGAGGAGGCTGTCAAAATGCAAATAATTAACCGATAATTATTTGTTCAAATAATTATCTGGTGGTTATTTGGTTTTTTGACCCATCCATACGGCCGGATTTTTCAAAGTGTATCCGTTGTTTCTTTGATTGATATTCAAATTTTATTATTTGTATGGCTATATAGCTATGATTTTTAAATAACGTAGCGATGTGGCTATATGCGGATTCAGGGCCACGTTGTTGTCCATACATCCCAATTTCAAGAACAATAAGACCAATGCTCCTCTATCTCCAATAGAAGTTCAATGAATATATCAGACACGATTAAGATATATGCAGAATATGATATAAATTTGAAGCAGTGGATATTTTATGCAGTGCTAGTGATATACTGAAATCCAATATGAAATTGATAACTGCTCCAGTAGCAGATATATACACCTGGTCTTTGTAGAGTGTCTACTCTGTTCTATTTACATTGTACTTCTCTCTTCAAAATTTTCAATTCAATAAATACAATCTACATGCCTAAATTGGGACACAACATAAAGAAATTTTCAATTATAAGGCCAAATTTAAATACGCAGATCTTTATGACATCATAAGTTTACCACATTTCGAAACATTGTATAATTAAAATCAGGAAAAGTTTGTATATTGTTCATAATCTTTTCTGATCCATAGCTATTCTTGCAGATATTTCATGACAAGTTTTGATACTTGAAATTCAGCCAGAAAATGTTCTTCTGTCGACGTCCTTGTCCTTAAGAATATTTATGACTTATACAATAATTTTAGTACCAAATTGGCCATTCATTATTCAAAGCAACACAGCAAGCGATCGCACCAATAGCTCGCACAGCATCAATTTCATGCGAACGGTCCTAATTCTCACAAGGCTTGTATATTCCTTCACCTTGAGAACTCATCTTGATTGATTACCTCTCTCTACGTCTCTAATTACACTCTCCGAGTACTTCTGGCAGTTGCTATTCAATAGTCATTTACACTTTTAAGATTGACTGTTTGGATCTCTGTTCGGTCTCGACGGTTGGTGTGTTCAAATTTGAAAAATTTACTTTTTAAATGTCGCGTATTACGGGACATTTTGCGAGACAGATAGTGTGTCTTCGTCACACCATATATACAGCTATATATACGACAGTATTGATGGTTGAAATCTGTCACTTCTATACAGTACTTTCATGAAACTTGAATGGAATATTTATGATATATTTTGACATGACATTCACCACCCCTCCTGTTTCCAAGTGAAAATAAATTACATATCAAACACATATACATTCCCATATACATTTTTTTTAATTTTGAATTATTTTTTGAAATTTAATAAATTTCCAACCATTCCTGATTACTGTAATTTCCAACGTTTCTGAACAAAAATTTGGCTTTATTATTGGCTTCCATTCTTATTTTTTTATATTTTTGGTGTACGTTTGGCTTCCTTCCCTTCGTTACTTTCCCATGGTGCACTCCTCTCGGTCTTTGCATAGCGAAATGCGTTTTCCCAACCTTTCGTGTATCAGTCATGAACTATTGGAATTCAAATGGGGGGCTTCTTCCCAGTATCATGTGGCGCTACGGAGGTAGCAGACCCCATCCTCTCACTTGTTGTAGGTAACTACAACTAAATATATCTTTCCGTTTGACATTGTTCTTTCAACCCAACAATTAAAATGACATCTTCGTAATCATTTACTTTTCACTAACATTCCAATCATTCTAGTTTTTTTGGAGCTGTTTACCTCAGAGATGATTGTCTTTTAATTGGTATACAGATTTTTGAACCAGTAAGTCACAACTTCGATATATCTTCCGTCTGATTACTATGCTATTTATAGTACTAAAACAATTTTATTCTCTGTTCCTATTTCTTTATATGAACATGTAGATCAATTCGTAGTACAAATTTGCCATACATATATGGGGTCGGTAAGTTGGCCGTTCAATATTTTTTCGTCTGACTGCATTCAATGCAATTTACAATAATTTTTGTACAGACATTGAGATCGTTTTTTTTTAATTTTTTGTACGCAAAGCTTACTTTGGACGGTTACCTTTAAATTGGAATACAACTATTTCAACCAGTAGGTAGTGCTTTCGATATATCGTCCATCTGACTGCCATGCTATTTTTAGTACTGACAAAATGTTTTTCTATGTTCTTATTTCTATATACGTACTGGTTGTTCAATGCTTACAATTAATTTGGTTAGAGGTCTTGGTTTTGTAAATTTTAACTTCCATTTTTTTCTTGTCTGAATACTTTTCTGTTTTTACTACTGTCTTTCACATTGTTTTAATCTTCTGTCATGAAAGCCACGGATACATCCATCTTTATCTACATATGGGCAGATGACAAATCGGCAAGCTTCACTCCGAATGATTTGTTCATCCAAATATAATTCCGTAACGGTTACTGACATTGACCATCATTTATTTCTTTTGATTTTTTCATTTCTACAGGTTTCTCCGTCCGATCGACGAGTCCATCGTTTGTATAATGCAATTATCACATTTAGTTCTTTTCATTTGAATATATCTATTACTGACAGATTCATGTGCGTATATGCATATGTATACGAGTATATATATGCATGCACAGTTCTGTATCCATATTACTGCATATTTCTTTCTGATATTGTAATGAAGTTTTCCTGTTTTGAAAAAACTTACAAAGTTCCAGACAAATATTTCATATTTTACCGCTAGTTTACATCCACGCTATCTCCAAATTTCGTACTTCCATGTCTAATTCAACTACGTATTTCTCCATATTTTGTAGTTTCTGACCAAGTTAGCAAAGCTTTCCCTCCGATATTCTCAGTACTGGAAAATGTGGACCAGACACCTTTCTCCCTAATTTCTATAAAAACTGTAGTTTGAATTCATTAATCTACATTAGATATACGTGAATTGAAATGTAACCATTCATAGTACTACTGTATCCGAAGATTTAGAAAAATAAACAAATTTATACTTCTCCATAAAATGACGGCCCATCCTGTAGTTCTCACAGATGAATGGAAATTATCTATGACTTGTCTAATGGTGTACTACGCATTTCTCCATGCTACGGAAATTTAATAATGTGCACTGCATTTTGTTTGATTTTTTGAAGATTCTTGTTACAATACCATACTCGGTTCTGCTTTGATTGAACGCATACACGCAGTTTGCATACAGAGAACCGCACGGAACCCATTATCTACTCAATGTAAATTGAGTCTTCATAGAGAATTTACATGTTTTGGCCCGTTTTACATTCATGTTTATTGGAATTTAGTTTGTAATTTTCTAGTTCAGCTGTATCCCCCTTCATACATCGCAGTTAAATGCCCAGTTTCCCATACATTTCATTCATTAAATGAACTAAACACTCGATGCTTTCATTCCTCTGAAATTGCACAATATGAAAGCCGAAATTTCTTTCCGAAGACACTGACGCTTAGTTAGTATAGAAATGATGATTCGACTATGCAATTATCGAGTTATTTTGGAAATAATGTAAGAAGAACAGTATGATTCTTTTATGTAATTGGGGAATTTTGAAATTCTTAGGAAGTCATGAAAATAAAGATTTGCCAGCGCAATGCGACGATTCGTAGGAGATTACGTGCGTAAATTTGACCTATACTCCTGATACTATAACGTAGCTTCAAAGGTTTATGATTTGAAGATATTCTAGTATCCTCGACAACTTCCGTAGGCTTGAAATTGACAAATGACCGTAGTGTAACCCTTTCTCTATAGGCTGATGATTAATCAAAGTAATCAATTTTGGATTGCGTCTCAATTTTACAGTTCTTAGTAAAATTTTTTAAAATGGACCATCAAACTAAATTTGAAAAATTTCTACCACTTTATTGTTTGTCCAACTCCTCAGCATGCATTATTTATAATCTTCCAGTAACATTGCTGCCACGAGTTGGAATTTCTTCAACACGTCTCACTGTATGTTGAAAAATAAAAAATTGGAAATCAAATTCAAATCTGAGCCGTTAGTGACAGGGATGGTACAAACCCGATTCTTATTTAAAAATATGGTTTAGATTTTTAATGCAAAAAACCTGCTTCTTGAGAAATTCTTTTTTTGCATGACATGCAATAAAATTGAATTTTGAAAGACTGTGTTTTTGCATGCAATGCATTAAAAGGTCTGGTACTTTTTCTGAATGGTTCTCCAACGAGTAGAGGCTGGATGAACGAGTATTCTAGCATCATTAGTCTTCTGTAAATGTCGAAGCTCTGCCTTCACAGCATTTTAGCTGTAGAAGAATTCTACATCATCGTTGCAATCCACAATGAGCTCCAGAATATCCTGCAATGGGTATCTGATTGAATATGTTGGATTTATGTCACCATACTTCTTAGTTTTCGATGCTGCGAAACTTTTCTTGACGAATAAATGAATACCGTGGGAGCAACATCTTTAAAAATTGCAAGACAAGAACATATTGCGTAACGTACCCCATGCCTACTTATTTGTAGTTTTGTTGTCAGTAACGGCACCAGAAAATGAAGAACAGTCATACTTTTTAATGACACGAGCATTGTCTTCGACAATAAGTTTGTGATCGTGTCCCTGTTCGCTCGTCAAAACTAACTCTACGATAAAAGAGCATTCTAGAAATTGCGCCATGTAATAAGCAACCAGATCATTCCTGCTGTTAGACCACCCATGAGTCATATGAGAAAAGTTGAAGATTTCATTACCGTATTGCCATTTGTCCCGGTTTCCTCATAAGAAAGATCTAGGAGAGTGGTCGAAAGTTGTCTTCTATGGGGTAGTAAACAATAATTTTCACATAGAGATTTTATTGCATTCTTCTAATAAATTTCTTCGATTCGCTAAAAGGATGTCACTATGGCGCAAAAGTTCATGGTCGTGTGCTTCTGAAAGCACAGTATTTGTTTCATACTGAAGTTGGGCAGTGTACAGTGCATGATTAATAATTGATTACTCCAGCTTTGTATCGAGGATCTCATCAAACTCTTTCACTTGGTTCTGTTTCGGGTCCACCAGTGAAGGAGAGCACTATCTTGAACCCCCGTTCATCAATTTGAGGGATTTTCTGCAATGTTTGAGATGGCGCTTAGGAACTTCGCTCATCTTACGATGATTTACTTTTACATTACAGTGCTTTCATGTGGCCGATTTGAGACAGTAAGATGTATCACTTTATAAACAATGGCCATATGTCACTTGTTGCGCAACCATGTTTGCGCTGAACGGCAGGCTGTCACTGACAGACTAGTTGAAAACCTCTGGTACATCGCATTCGACTCCATGTTCATCATTTAAGAACACAGGAGTTTGAGTAGAAAGCACGGGCCATTCGGAGATGTAATTAGAATTGGGAAGATAGGCCATAGTGAAAGCAACCAGTTTAGTCAGTGAAGATTAGGTGAGCAAATTTTGAAATGAACAGAAGTGTTGGTTTGTCAAACGAGAAGCAGTCCTCAGCGCCGCTCTGCTATCGGCATAAATAACTAAATTAATTTTTAAATAAATATAAATTTCGAAATTTTGAATAATTGAAAATGAAATCAATTTAAAAAACGTGATTTTGGAATTTTTCAAACATCGGTTTTTGAGATAAAACCTTAAATATTTTCATTTTAAGAGACAATTTCGTGTCATCCTTTGTTATTATATATGTGTGGAAAGAGCATTTCCCTTTCAGGAATAAGAACTGTTTCGTTACCCCTTATTAAATTCCCATGGATACAATAGACAGTCCATCAGAAACAAGTATTGGACACTTTTGCATACAGTATACAAAACGCTCGTTACATTCCTTGCCATATCTCCTGGTTGCTCTTGTTTGTCACGCTATTCTCTTTTACCTCCTCCTTTGGCATGTGTGTGCTGACTACCAGCCATTGTTCTGAGTACACACGGTGATGATTCTACCATCTAATTGTTGTCCCCTGTTCGTATCTCGCTTGTTTCGTTGCTTAAAATTTGTACCATCTAATTGTCGATTCTCACGTATCACCATCGGTCGTCATTAATCATATTTATCATCTTCATTATTTTTTTTATTGTCAATCTGTCACAATCTTCATCTGTTGTCACTATCTGCTAAGTGCACTTTGTAATTATATTTCCTTGGTTAGTTTGTGCCTAGCATTGTTCGTTTCTTTCTCTCTTTACATATGGAATTACTGTTGGTAGTATTGTATTTACTTCCTATTTCTTTTCGGTTCAGTTATCCACCAACTTCTTCTGGTTATTCCTCTTATTGACTAATGTGCCTTGCTCCTGATCTTAATTCTAGAATTCGATTTACAATGTTTGCTCATTGTTTCCTTGGTCTCCTGTTCTAGGTTAATACTGTGATAGCCACAACCGCTCACGTATACGAGATAATCCTTCCTCTCTTTATTGACGTCCTTCTCCGTGTAATATTTCCTTTTCCACTTCTCATCTATCTAAAATCTTTGTTACTTTTATCAGCAACCAAATCCCTGGTATATAGACTCGAAGACCAACCTTGCGCCAAGAAGGCCTACGGGAACAGAACAAAAAAGAAAGAAGTAAGTCGACAACATTAATATTATACGTGACCATTGCATAAACTAATTCCTATTGGACACATGATCCTAGAAATAAATAAAGAAAAGAGACAGGCTTAAAAGCGTAGAAAATGAGACGGCAAAGTCTGGACAGAAGCCACAGAAGAAAAGAAAACGCCATTCGTCCCTAAACAAGATTTTCTACTTTACCATAATTACCGACGGCGCAAACCCCATTATCCATCTGATTGGTAATCACAAAAGTTAACATATATAATCGCCGTAAAATAATACACCCGCATACTGTTGGAAACAGATCACTTTACCAAGATGAAGGGTGACAGATAATGGTTCAATGTACGTACTGCTTTGCGCTCATCAACCATAATATTATGGTCAAGCACTATTATCCTACTATGGACTCACTTTCTTCAGGTAAGCGATGTCTTCATCGAACAGAGAGATATGAAAATCCTATCCAACTTCACAATTGATCTGGTATACACAGTAAATAACATATCACCAGACAGGAAGGACAGGACTACAAGTGCCGCCAAGGATCAAGTTAGAGGGTTACTTTCTTCCGATGATGTACATTCCATACGATCCATTGTGTCTAGTTGAGCGTAAAGCATCGCGGGTGTCTCTTAGAGGACGGACAGAGGCGAGTTAAATCCCAAAATTGTCTTCACCAAAAATGGGATCCCATGTCGCAGTATGTCCTTTTGAACTGCGGTTGATCAATTAAAACGCCCACTATACTATCATCACCCATGAGATACGATCTAAGAAATACGGAAACTATATCAACCAAAGAAGCCGCTAGATGGAAGGATCGGTGGATTTATTTCTCTCGCCTTTCACTACGTTGACAGGGG
>JAULBU010080458.1:0-28312 GCA_032358235.1 Odonthalia washingtoniensis | reverse complement strand
CTTTGGCTGTTGAAACTATCGCCGTAACGGACCTCCGAATTTTGCAATGTTTCCAAATAGCATTCAACGATCCCAACATTTCCGGCCGTTTCCTGGATGGTGCAAGTCACGTTCAGATGATTTTAGATCCAGTGGCAATTTCAGTGCGGAAGAACTCACCTATCTCAACTTGCTTGATGACTCAACCAACAAACTTCGAATGCATCCTTGCATTCCATGCCCTCTGCCTGGTTTCAAAAACATCGAAACAAGCAGACCCTAATCAACGAGTTCATGTCAGGGCTCTTCCAACAAATGGTACAAGAATAGGTACTTGTGTGCAAAACTTGATGAAGGCGTGGTTGTTTCTATCTAGGAAAAGTGGATTCAATAAATTGGCTGAAGCAATATGTCCGTACATATTCTTCGATACAGGAACAGGCCAGTATTACAGCTTACCAGACCAGGCTAAGAAGGGATTAACTCTCATTCAGTAGAGACTCTCATTTCTACCGGATGAAGTGGTACACTTGTCATCTGAGAACGTCGAGAATAAGGCGTGGTCTCGATCACAGGATGAAGATGAAGCATTGCGTTATATATCAGGTTCTTTCTTTTCCTCTTTATCAGATTTGTTGTTGAACAATACATTTAATGAGCTTCATGACAAGCAGTTAATAAATGGGAGCCTTTTCAACAATTCTTTATCAGTTAAACAAATGATATTTAACCGGATGATCCATATTTCAGAGAGGCGTTGAGTGCATATTAAGGAATTTCTTCTACAAATCTTCCTATATTAATTGCTACATTACTTGATTTTGTGACAGGGGAATATTTATCAACGTTTCGAATAATTCCCGGTAAATAAATTGATGTAACAAGTGGAAAGAAACTAGTACAACCGAATCAAGTGGCAGCGGTCATAATGACACATCAGAAAAACGTAAATGTGCATCAGGCCCCGAACAGGATTTCGGTGAGAAGAGAAAATTAGAAGCAGCTGGAACTAGTTCGAAAACAACCACAACGCAGGGAAAAAACTATGCGGTTGACAATGAATAAATAGAGGATAGCGGTCTGGATATAGTGAATCATGCTCATTAATTAGATTTTGAAGCAGTGGCTTTCCAAGCAATGGATGTTTTAACCAAAGTATGGAAACAGTATGTACAATATACGATGTAGACTTCATGGATATTGTATATACACACGAAGCTGAAGTAGGTGTTTCACTAAAGGGAGAGGCCAATCTCATCCTTAAATATTCTCCGTACAATACAAGAAGGGAGCAGGGTCAGGAAAGTTCAGAGTACGACATTTTCAGAACTACAGACATGAAGGAGATGGTACAACTGATGAAGACAGTCATGGATCCAGGTACGGATGGTTACTTATTCTGCATTACATTGCAATTCAATCCCCAGTATCGATATTTGGCTTCAGAGAGAAATGACGATGATGGTGATGATGATGATGACGGTGATGGTGATGGTGATGGTGATGGTGATGGTGATGGTGATTTTGATGATGGTGATAAGTCTTCAAAGAATGAAAAATCTTTCAGTGTGGAGATGAAACGCTTAATTTATGTCAGATCCCCTAGTACATATGTATGTGATCCCAGAATTCGGAGAGTCACTCATGAATCGGTGACGGAGACTGCAATTAACTTCTGGCTTACGGTTATGGATAACATTAAATTTTACAATAGGAAAGAATATACAAATGCCGGGGAAATTTCTAGCAACCACCAAGGTTGGACAAATTGCATGAAAAACATACCTCGCATTCCTCACCTTGAAGTTATTTACAGGAAAAGTAATTCAAGAATGGTTACGAGGGGGAGAAGACCTATGCTTCCTCCGGAGCAGAAAAATGTATCGTGGATGATCGAATTGGCTTGAAAATTCTCCAGGTTGACGATACGGATATCGGTTTCTGTTCGGGGACCTTTTCTGTTGCTAGAATTTCTGTGTTACTGCCAAAACACCTCCATTTCATTGGTTGGGAAAATGATGCATCTTGGGTGGCTCAGTCAACACAGTGCTTGGTGGAGGTTTATGCACGTCCGGTACTGAATACGGAATCAGATTTGAAAGCTGATGCCACAGTTACAACAGCAGCAGAGAGATCTGTAACGGCAATGAATGCCTTAAAAAGAAGGAAGTTAGTTGATATGTCGAAGAAACCAAGTGTCCTTTTTCCTGTTCAAACCTTCCTAGACTAAATTCTGCACTACTTTGAAACAATCTACAACGACTATACAATTTTCAAGAAGTGAAATAATGTACCAATATCCCAATGGGATGGTTAGTACGTTTAGATGTTTTAAAGATTTGATCCGAGATGCTTGCTTGGTTGTGAGGCTGATGCTCTGTGTGTTTCGGTACGGAAATCAAGAATTACACATCGCGAAGCTCATCTCGATGTTTTTAGTGAGAGGCGTTTCGGACCTGATTAACCCATCGGTTTCTACTACGGAGTTCTGGTGTACACAGACTTGGGTAAACAAGGTAAGCTGGCAAGAACATATGGTGATGGCCCCATGGAGGTAACGGTTAAATATTTTGGAAAATGGGCTACCGAGATTGACGTAAATGCGACAGACGAGAAAGGTGACCGACATTCCGGTTGGGTTGTACCACTACAGTTATGTGCAATGCGGTACATTAACGAAATTCGCTATTTACCGGATGATTTGGACATGAAAAAGGCTAAAAATGGAGACATAAAACGAAGAACACCAAATGTGTCATGGGAGGAGTTTTCAAAACCCAAAACAGCAACATCCTATTCTAACTATACGATAATGCGCATTTTGCCTTCAAGGAACATAGCTGTTAGTGAAGAACTCTACTTGGACTATGGTCGTCAGTACTTTTCACAATACGCAAAACACACATTGTACAAGTCAAGGTAGATTTGACTTAATTCAAATGTTTAGTTCAGTAGCAATAAATTCCCGCACATCTTTCCAATAAATGTTTCTAAAAAATCCGATTTTCCATTTTTTCCATTACACCTTAGTGAGATTTTTTAATCGTTTTACTTCGTTGTTATTCATGCAATGTATTACTTAAAACTAATGCAGTAGTTTTAAGTTTAGTTTCTTACACATTTTATTGAAATTTTACGTTTTAAAGTGTGTCACATAAATACAATTTCATTTATTTGCAAAGCCCACATCCTTTCTTTGCATTTTCCTCAAAAATGTAATGAAGTTAAAAAACGTTTGGCCCATGCCGTCCCCATTTAGGATAATATGCAGATTTTTGGCATAAAATACACATTACGTAGTCTACTACGGATGTTTCATACCGAAATATATATTTGAACCCCAAAAACCGAGTTGACACATAGATTACATTCAGAGCTCCACCTCTTGGAATCCAACATCCTTTTCCGAAGACACTGACGTATTTGCGTCCATATACCTAGAAAGAAAAACTACTGCAAACATAACATCCGGTCGACACGTGTTTTCTTAATAAAGTAGAGAATAAATTAATGCTCTGTACGGAAATCAATGGTTTATCAACAACTTCTTGAAACTTTACTGATTTAAAATATGTTGATTGAGGTGTATTTACAGCACATGAACATTCCATATCAAACAGCGAGAGTTAATCATTATCATCATTTGATGGGATGTTTTCAATACGTTGGTATTGTACACCTCTACATTGCCAATTATTAATTTCCATTTCTAGAAATTTTGCATTCTATTCTTCTATACAAAGATCTATATATTTTCAAATATTTTTGATGAGAGTATCAACTGAGTTTTCACTTTCACCAGCAATGTCCAAGTGGTCCACGTAAATAATTTCAAAATTAAAAGTTTCTTCAATTGAAAAGAAGAATACCGCTGGATCGGGTGGTGACATCTGACCTCAATATTTTTAATAATTTTCGTAAGTTTCTTTGAAAGGCTTTTAATCGATTAATGTATTTTAAGATTTTATATGTGTGTGTTATACCTTTTCCTGAAGTAAATCCGTCCGGTTCACACATCTTCACTTCTTCTTCTAGTTCCCCATATCAAAAGTCAAAACTTTTGTCAACTATTTTAAACATTAATTTTCGTTTTACAATAGTTGCAAATGCCATTCTTACAGTAGTATATCTAACAACAGGAGAAAACATGTCATGATAATCCTTTCCAAATATTGGTTGATATCTTCTTTCTACTAGTCTAGCTATGTACCTTGTTATTTAATTGTTAACATTTTTCTTCACATCATATACCCATCCCCATGGTATAGAATCATGAAAGTACAGTTGAAATATCTATCTCAACAATATTATTATGTTTTTTGGTCCAGCCAATATTAATGTCGTGAAATTTAATATCCCATAAAAATGGTAATTCACCATTTCAGAGAATTAAATTCTATATGAGGTTCTTCGGTCATATCCAACCGAAATTCCTTTCTCACTTCTCTCTAGGAATTTTCGTTTCCTCTTTGCTTTTGGGATATTCACATAGCCATGCTTCCAATGTTTTCAATAAATGATAAGTCTGGGGATTTTGTTAAATAAAATTTGATACTTTGTGTTACTATAAATTCCAGATTTGGTGGATGAACGATTTTGAATAAAATTTGAGGTCATAATTGACTCTTACCATAATTTTTCGTACCCATAACATTCAATAAGTTGATACATCATCGATCTTGCCCCAATCTGATTCTATGAACCATATTTATGCCATTTATTTGTTCTTGAAATTCCAAATTCATTAATCATCTATTTTAATTTCTATTTTGCTTCGTATTTGTTTTTCATTAATCGTACTAATGAAAACCCAGTAGCATCATCCAAATCGTAATATAATACCGTGACTCTCCAAGAAAACGATGATTCATTGGCTCAGATACATCTATACGGATCAAAGCCCCAGGTAAAGTTATACTAGTTGGTTCCATATCACTAACTCTTCTTGTATTCCTAGTTGATTTACATATTTTCTTCGTTTCACAATAATTCCATATATTTATGGAATTTGTATACATTTGATCACTTTGGTTCTCTTCTTGATGGTTTGGGAACGCGTTGCATGCATTAATGCCGTAAAAACGATATATTTTGATCTGTTTTCACATTTATGACGTAGTAAACATTTAAATAAGCAGTATGAATTAGATTTACCAATACAAACAAATGCACGATAATGAAAGATCAAACAATAGACAAAGAAATAATAGCTGATTTCTTTTATTGCAATAGAATGAAATAAGTAACATAAGGTTTGTGATTAATGGACCAGAGGAAGAGGTCAATCTTTTCTTCGCATTTTCATCCGCTTCTCGGTGATTATGGAGAAGGTAAGTTATGTACTAATTCTGATTCAGTAGGCTCGTTTATATCTATAACTTCATAGCATCTAGTCACTATTTTCCATTGACCTATTCACATAATTTGGCATATGTGACATGTACAACGCTGCTACCTCAAGAAATTTATAGAGAGAGGTATGTATTACCGTTAAAGCTGTTCGATATATATAGGCATGATTCCATTTATCGCATGAATGGTGGATATCTATCTCTTCTTGTCTTTATAAAACAGGAACCGTAAATTGAGTGAAACTTCTCCTTATTTGTACTAACATGTTCACAAGCTGAAGAACAGTCATGAAAGAAGCAAACACGGCGAATAAATTTGGTAAATTTAATCAAACCAATTTAGATTCGTCAATTTGAAATTAGTCCCCATCAAATGATAAAAGATTGTATCCAACAACCCACGAATTATTATTTTCATTTCCCAAAATACTCACAATAAATATGAATGTTAGTGATCCATACCTGTATTTAGAGGCTGCAAATAATGAATATTGTTGTGATTAATTAAAGAACGATATTGCTGTGTTGCATCTAATTCTGTTATGTCCAAAGGTTCTTGAAGCACCAATTCGATTAGAAAGATGTTTCATAATAGCTTCCTGAAAATAGTACATGTCATGTCTGTTACATTGTGAGGATGAATTTATGATATTTTCCAAGTCGACGAATTGATTTCTTGAAATTTGTGTTCATCAGAAAAATTAATAAATAATTTCCCTTCCCAACAAGAACATATCCACAACTGGGCAGAAAAGAAACACATAAATCTTTGAACAGTACTTGTTCTATGTTATGTAACGTCTTTGTTTTCTCACACTGTAACTCTGACCATAGAGAATAATCGCAAATATATGTCATCGTCATAACCTCTGGTCCCAGGAGAAGACGTAATACACCACAATTTGCTGCTATTTCAACTTTTGTATCGTTTGATTCCAGAAAACGCAATAATGATGCCGATCTGGATCTCCAATCCAAGGAAAGGACATTTCGAACTGATGTCATATGTTTTTTGAATTTACATGTCGTTCCAGAGATGCTTTGAGGTGTTTGTGATAACCTTCAAAAACCATCAGCGTAAGGATAGGGACATGTTGAAATATTGGAAAGGTGTGGTTGTATACTTCAAGTAAGCGGTGCCAGTGAGATTTGTCTAACAAATTTACGAGTTCTCAGTTAGAATTGTAGAAATTGTTAGGTTTTGTATCATAGAGTATTGAAAGTATCTGTAAAACGTTGTGATATTCACAAAAATCATTTTCAAATAGATAAAGAACATTCTCTCTGTCCAATATTGTGACTGGATACCAATATGTATAAGCAACTAAATCTTCAATATCCAAAAGAAGGATAACTGCACGAGAATTTTCCACTATGCCACTCTGCACATGCTTAAAAAAATGAAGAAACGAAAAGGACACCAAATGTTTTCGAAATGGAGCAACTATATAGATGCTGTTCAGGTTTATTCCATAATTTTCGTTGTTTTAGTAGCCTAAGCTCAAAAAAAGTGTACATATCTTATTTTCAATACGGGTAACATGCTCCGTTGAATCAAAAAGTCTAAAGCAAAGTCGGATATCTTCTTTTGCCAACCCGGATAGAAAATGATCACAGGAGAAATAACTCCTTGGCTGTAGGTGCATAATTTGGATAGAAAGACTGATACATGATTAATTGTCAGTGTTTAAATCTTTGTTTAACAGAGTAAATCGTACGTGAGGCGAAACATTGGAAAGACTTTGCATATTTCACATCCCCATATTTCATTCCAAGTTTTGCCGCTTCTTCTTTGGTTATTACCTGCGATCTTGTTGAGAATAGAAGATCGAAACATCTTTAATTGGTTTTAATTTTTCTCTATATTTTACTTCTGTATGCATACCTTGTATTCTGCGAAGATTGATTGACAAGAAAGTGGCAAATTGTGCAAGGACCGCAACTATTGTGACCATTCAGATCCATGACTTCAGCTACTGTAGGGTAATCTCCAGTGAATACTTCAAGATCTATTAATCACCTTATATTCTTACCGTACGGATCTACACAAGATATACTTTCAGTCATTCCGTTAAACAAGTTGCCTGAAATCTGATGAAAGACATGATTTTTACTACATGAAAAAGAGCTTAAATATCACACGAACTGACGACAAATTTTTCTGACGAAAACTTTATAGAAACAGGCATCATATACAGGCCAAGAGGAGAGTTCATATTTTATAATAATTTCCTTTCTGAAAATCTATTAGAAATAATAATCATTCTATATATGGGAAACGGTGTACTGTACAATAAGTAACCACGTCTGCAAGAGCCAGCGTTGATTTTATGAGGAAGAATTCGGTTCATTTTTTGCACAATTTCTCGGATCCTTCATAGTAATGAAGTTGAAAGCAGGGTGTATTTAGTAAATGTATGCATATATTTATCTTGTGAAATCAAAACCAGGCGTTCAACGGCAAATACCCTGCTTAGTGTCCAATAAGAAGAGATGAGTAAACGAGTTGTTTTTTGTTTTCCCTGAATTATTATTTGTATTTAAAAATGAGCAAATATCATCTGGTCGTAAGGAAATATCACATTCTTGTGAAGGATCAGATGCAGTTCTTAACTATGTTTTGAGCCACTGGTCGATTAGGGATAGGTTTTTATTGAACTGTTCAAGTTTCATCGATGTATTCATGACTGAAGTATGAAAAGTTTCATTTACATCTCTAACGCACCAGCTATTACCGATTGCTTCAATAACTTAAAACGTTGTCTCTTTTGAAGTTTCAGATGAAAATGAAAAGCATACATTTTCAATGGAAAATAGAAACACCATGCAAAGTTTGTACAAAGACTTTCACCTGATCCCCGGTATAAGCAGCAGAAACGTTGATATTAATCCTGACCTAAAGTGCCTCAGAGGAAGAAAGTATCAAAGAGCGTTCATGGACAATGAAACAATTATTTAATACAATAGTACATCCTGTGAGTCGCTGGGTGTCTCATGAACGTCCTGATAGAAAGGAAAGTGGAAAAAATAATGTCGGATCCAGCTACTAGGTCGAATGAATAAAGCAGTGTTCTCTTTCTTATTTGAAACATTTTCCCTAGCTTCTTTCAATGGTGTAATTGTTTATCTAATGTTTCTTCATTATTTATATTACGCGAAGAATGTTCTTCTATGTTTAATTAATTGTCTTATGGAATATCTACGTTTTCAGTTCTTAAAACAGTTTGTATAGTTTGTCGTAATCATCTACCCATTGAATATTTCCATCCAGTAGTATGTGTCGTCTTATATGTTTCTGTCTGTGTGGAAGTCTTGTATCGATGAAGACATTATTACGTAGTGTATGCTCAAAACTGATGTGATATCTGTCAAAAACAATATGGAGAACTGTTTTGACCAGTTTATAATATATTTAGCACTATTTCCAAGGTTTTTTATTCACATTAGAACTACCATAACGTGTCTGGGATTTAAAAGGTGTAAATTCTCCTCCGTGTACTATACTTTTGGTTACATTCTTATCCAATGGTATCATTTTCAAAGAGTTCATTTGATTCGTTTTTGATGTAATTGTTCACTCTTGAACTAGATCCCTCTCTATCACCATATTCGCTTGATTAATAAGTAAAAACATGTTCCCTTGATTCGGTACTGTCGATACCACTCTTCTCTACTTCAAGGTGTTCTAGCTGCATTTCTGATTTCGCAATATTTTTGTTTATACTTTCATCATTTTCTTCTATAAGTTGTTAGTATTCAAGTTTTCTGCGGTGTGTACTGGAAAAAAAAACATCCCCTTTCTCTTTTGGTCTTTGGAATGCAGCCATTGAAGTGGACATGAACCTCAAAGAAAACTTTTCTTTATTTGCGAAATATCATTTATTGTTTCCATTTCTCATGTGACCTGCAAACCAGAACATTGTAAGAATAAGCATCGGACATAATCCCAAATAAGAAGACACTGAATAATTTTCTTCAGGAAAAATAGATCACAACAATAGCTTAGTAAACTATTGGATCCAACATAGTGACAAGTTGACTTGTTTTTCGACTCGTAAGATGCAGAGTGTGACAACAATCCAATCAAAATATCAAATATGTACAGTATTGTACAGTGATTTACTGATGGTGGTGTTGATAATTTATTCATGTTGATATTATTGAGATTAAAAAACCAATATGGTTTTTATAATGTTGATAATTGGGATTTCATGAATTTATTGCATATTTTCATTGTTTCCTGTCATCATAATAATCAGTTCAGAATAATATTAATGATGATAACGGGCTGATTTTAAATAAATGCAGATTTTCATAATGCAGATTATGAAGTGTAAGTTGTGATAATGTAAATAACTTTTCAATTTTCATAAGGTCCATCTTGTATGCGCAATATTGCATGCTCTTAGTGATACTAATGGAATCGCAGTGATAGGGAAGATGTGTTTTCGAGAGAAATCATTTTTCAGTGATAGTGATAGTAATAATATTATATTGATAACAAGGATGTCACGATGCCAGTAACATTGATATAAGATAGAATGTAAGGCCTTCAGATGCCCATTATGAATATTTTTGATGACCGTAGAGATGAGACTATTATACTCGATTTTGTCAGAGGGTGAATAATCTCTAAAGCTCCATGTAAGTGAAAGGTATTAGGCATGTTCGAAATCTGGAACAGTAGATTTGTTGAATGGGCCGAGGTAAACATACTTTAGACACCACGGAAGAATTCAATGTAGTCAGTAAGAATGATATGAGATGCTGAAATTGGTAATAAACGTTTTATACTATTGATGAGGATTTAGAGGACAGAGAAAAAGAATTGGTAAGCCGAAACAAACGATAGTATTACTATCATTGTCATTATTATAGACTTAAATGACGAAAAGGCGTAAAGGAGAGATTAGAACAGCATGTGGTGCACCACATTTATTTATGTTTCTGTAAATGATACCATTTAGTCTGTAATGTTTTATTTCTTACATCTACGTACATATATTTCTGTAATCCTTGTCATTTTATCTCATTAATCAAGAAAATAGACAGTGTTGAAATTGTCAGGAAACGAATTTACATTGCACAAGATCACGCTACACAACATGCTTCAAGTTTTGGTAACATTGAGGTGGTTTCCTTTAATGTTCAACTTTTTTCAAATGGATATATACAATAGAACCTGACAATGGAAACAACAACTAATTTGCGAAACAGAAGTTGGGGATAGTCAAATGTTTCGAATTTTGGGATCGGTGCGGTGGAGCAATAAGAATCAAGGTAGACCAATAAAATTTTTGGTGGGTCGATCTAGCAAAAACTGCTTTTCGAAGGAAGTTGAGGAGGATAATTCGAAAAGTACCGAACTTAATACATTTCCAATCATACGGATGAAAGATGAAAATTTCGATGCCAATCCTCCCGTATTTTAAGTCCTCCTGAACGATTTCATGTTATCGCGTCTGGAACTTACCTCCAAATCTGTAAATGGGCTCCGGTTAATGTAGTTAAACCATCCCGGAAACTTCTCAAACGTCCTTCTAATGAATATTGGAAATCTGAGTCATCTTATAGTCGTACATGTACACTTGGTTCGTTACTACTTTCCATTCCCCATTTTCAAAAATTGGGTTCGAACTCTCCACCGAATTGAAATCTATCGTTGACTCAATTTTCAAGGAAACCATTTAAAAAATAACAACTTACCATGACCATTGATGCGTTTAGCATGGGAAAAATAGCGTATAGGATGCACAAAATTATAGGAATAAATTGTTAGTCTTTATAATTTGAAGTTATTTTGAAGTCTAATTCACTTCTTTTTTTTTAATTCTAGCAGATTAAAAATCAAGATTTTTGAAATAAAATGTTTCAATTGCAAGGTGAAATCTTGCGATGTGGATGATATGTTAATAGTAAAACATATATATATATATATATGCAATGGGAATATATTTCTGAATACAATATCAACGGTATTGCATTGTATAGATCCTTATCGTACGGACAGTGAAGTATAAATGAAAAGTGCAAGTCCGGAAATTTATTTCTATTTGTTTTCGGTTATGACTTCTTCCGCCATATGTCTTTGAAAATGAATGTGATATTACGCACATATAGTTATTTGTAGACACTAAATATCACCCTATACCAATCAGTCAGAAAAGTGTAAATGAAAACAATACTTGAGATCTTTTTTATTTTTATGTTTTATCACACTCTTTTCCTTCAGGTATCCAATCTATACTTCAATTTATGACAATACCGACATGATCAAACTGTTTTTTTAGATGGAGTTCGGCCCCGCTACTACATTGTATGGTGTACATGGAAACATACAATGACTCAAAATGATTACCATTCCAAATCGAATCAAATCAAAATCATTACCATTCCAAATCGATTTTGAAGAAGGAGAACATGATACTGTTGATATAATATGAAAATTTGAATATTCAGTGCTCTTTATAATATGATCAAATCTTTTTATCATGTCCAGGACTTTCTCAAGCAGATGCTTTACAAAAATCTAAAACCATTTTATCCAATACTTATCACCGCACTTCACTCCTACTAAAACAAAATTAAATATTAGCCAATGGTTTACTAATTTTTTCAAAAATTTTATCATTACGTGTTCCACGTTTTGAACTGTTAGCACGTTTATACTTTCTTTTGATCCGAATCAATAATGGATTTGAAAATTAATGAATTGAGGTAAAGATTGTTATCATCATCATAATCAATAATTGGAAATTAAAAGTTGAGATAATGGTTGGTTAATGTGAAATATTATCACCATCATATCAATAATTGGAAATTAATAGGTTGAGGAAATGGTTAATGCGAAATGTTATCATCATCATAATCAATCATTGGAAATTAATAAGATAACTGGGTGATAAATTTGTACCGTATTTCCAAAATTTAATAAAAAAACTTGTTGTGTACAGTATTTTCAACTAAAGTTTTACTTCGAAAAAATAATCGTGAGGATTACGTAGGACCATGGTTAGAACACTAAAACCAACAGGCCGAAACTATAAGTTGTAATTAATAATGGGCATTAAAATGTATTTACTATAATGGTGACGTTAACGTCAACAGTGATTTCCAAACAAAAGATAATGAATCAAATATACATTGTACAATGGATTTTTTTCAGTTTCTTTATTGTACCCACGATCGTACTTAAGACGATTTTCAAAACATGAAAATCTCGAATAGTGTATTCATTAAACATTGGATTTTCCGCATGTCTCCATCGTACTTAAGATCGTGTCTAAGATGGTTATAAAGAACCCAAAAGCATGAATAATGTATGTTCATCATTTATTTTTAGCAACACTATTACTCTCCAAGAAAATCAAATATATCAGAAATGATAAATACATTTATTATATTGACGATGTGAAATACACGTTAAGATCCCAGTGCTGTAACTTCAATTAAAAGGAGAGGTAATTAATTTTCAAGAACGCCTTGATGGATACCCATTTCGGAGACCAATGAAGTAGAAGAGCCCGCCATGAATTATATCTGATATATGTATAATAAATTTGTAACTTATTTTGAAGGGGAAATCTTCATCTAGTACCCATGCATGAATGCACGATATTCTCCTCACATTATTTGAAATCTTCAATAAAAGCATGGACTCTGACGAAAATTTTAGTGACCGATACTGGGTATCATTTATATATTGTAGCTCCTGTACAGACGCCCATGTTTCTGAAGCCATCATACCTCCCAAATAATGTTTTGATAGGAATGCTTTTCGGCCAAAAGTGGAGGTTGAGTTTTCCAACATCACCAAATTGTTAACTGTGTTAGTTGAATCTAATATTATTTCAGTGAAATTTCCATATTTGATAACATGTTGCTAATAATTTGAGGCAGAAAACTATCTTTTTCTTGAATATACCTTTAAAAAACAGAATAAGATCAGAATAATGTAAACCTGTACAATATTATTAATTGAACTAACCTTCCTGTCTTATACAGCATTATCAGTTCCGTCATCATTTAAGTGTAAACTAAAATATCTCGGAATGATTATTAAATTTACTCCTTTCCACTGTCCACTACAATTAATGTCCTCCACATCAAATTTCGGCGATCCGTACCATGCATTAAGTTTGTCGGAAACAACTCCGTCAAGAGAGCCTCTCTTGACGAAGTTGTTTGCAGACTTCAGTTCTGAACTAATTCTCCATGGTTTTCTTTATGCCGGCGGTTCTTGTAAAGGTCAAATCGACAGTTGAAAATTCTGCATCACCCATAAAACGTAGAAGCGATATCATTGTTTATTTCTTTTTGTATTAATTATATTATTTATACAATTACCAAGTCTGGTAAATTCTGATAAACCAGTCTTTTGCTAATATGAGATCAACTACATAAATTTGAGCGCTCTTGCTGGTGTTATTAGATACTGAGAACTTTAGGAGTTGATGAGTGAACTCAAAAAGGAGCTCGGTGACCAACGTGGCATGACTGAAAAGTCGAACAGTGTGTGATATAAGGTCTAAAAGCCTATGAATGTTGGGTCAATCCATGAATTTCCAAAAATTGTAATGAGTATAGAATAAAGTGTTCACCCCTGTCACGTACCTGACAGCTTACTTGTTTAACTTTATATAATACGATTGTGATTTTTACCCATTAACAAACTGAACTGCGTTTTGACCATCGACGTAAATAGTTGGCCACCAAAAGAAAAGATAAGTTAATTAACTAAGATGAGATATTAGTCTAATGAGCTGTGAACTTTCGTAAAATAATGACGAAGACAGAACAGATGGTAGAACAGTTAGTATGCAGTAAACTGTTGAGATACCTGAAATGAATAGATTTTCGGTTGAACAGTTGAATAGGACTAATTGCCCTTCTATCCAGACAGTTTTTACAGCAGGATAGAGCGATAAATCTAACTTACGCCCATCATTATCATTCTAAAGCTTTATAAAGTAAGTCTACATAAGCTCTTTTGCCAATCCAATTAAAAGATGGTCCGCTGCGACGGCATTGTACATAGAATAATCAAAATTTCTGGATATGATTCGCTTATCTTTATCATCAAAAGAAATCTGATGTCTATTTTCTTCGATCTCATCGTTCAGTTTTACAAGAGGCTATTTACATCTGTTTGCAACATTGTTGAAATCACCGTGAGACATGTCCATTCATTCGCAATGGGAGATAGGGATATAAATTGATCGCATCGCTTTCATCCGATGAACATTGCGACAGAAGGATGAGTGAACTGAATCCTATTCTGTGGAGTATGTGTAGTTTGAATTCTTTCATTTTTGATGATGATGGGAAAAGAGTTGTGTGTACGGTGCTCGGGCGGAATGTTTTTCAAATGTCTAGAACTTCTGCAGTTGCCAAGTACCCGTGACGAAGCCAGTAATTTCTGCAAATACTGTCGATTGATCACCATCATCATCGATACATTTAAACCAAGACGTCAATCTTTTAATGATGTCCGGTATGATGATTGCGAAGACTTCATTTGTAGATACCCCTGAAGGCGTTGGCGAAATTGTACGTAGAGCGTATTTTTGACGACGTTTCGATAGTGATAAACCATGTGGCAACATATAGAAACCGCCTACAAATCTTCGTAGAAACATCGGTGGTTGTGCATTAAAATCGTCGCAGTATCGCAAAATTCTATATATGTAATTTGAAGAACGTCTTGAAGTTCAACGGGGGCCTTACATCCACCAGAAACACTAACAGTATGTCCATCTTCTGAATTATCTGCAGGACGACATAATATATGTACAGACGTAATTCTAGCGGGTGCATGTTGATAGAACCGTCTTAATATTGGTTCGTTGCTACAAAAAAATGAGATATTGTCACATCTTGTGGGCTCCTTCCACTTTCAAAAGATGTTGATGAATACAGGAACGACCTGCTGTTTTGGTTAGTGAAGTTCTTAAAAAGGCTCTGACGATACTGGACGTATTATTACTATTTTATCACCAGGTAAACATGAAGGGCATTTAATATCTCCAGCATCATCAGATTCAGAATATTCCTTCTGTACACTAAAACTTGTTTGTCTGATTCAAGACAGTGATCGACGGGTTCCATGCGTGAGGCAGCGCCCACCTCAGTCACGATTTTCTGTAAAATAATTGGTATTAAAACTATCTTCGAGAGCTATTTATATATATTTCTTCACTTCCCCACTTAAATGTTCTATAATTGAATGCTCCAGCGCGTCCTTTTCTTCATAGCATCCGATGCTTAAGGATTCCTTTGTTCCATAATAATTCATTTTTCCACGACTTTATATACTGAATGCATGGAATGAACTAGTCCCTTGACTCAATGTCGGTGCGCATTCAGATTAATTGATATACATCCACCCATTTTTGTAAAGAGTTAAATCATCGAAAAGTTCATTGCTATTAAAAATCAATCTCAATTTCATCAACCTTGTTTGATTAATGATGTAGGACTTCATTAGAGTCATAAAAAGGAGAGTATCTAGTAACAGTATTTTGTTTGGTGATTATATATGTGCTTTGAATTTTACGGTTGCTGAGGCCTATGAAATGATTACATCCCGGAATAAGATTACAATTACATTCATTCATACAAAACATATTAGTAAAAGAAGATTGTGAATTTATGTCTAATTTAGCCAATGCAATTGGAAGGACATCTCTCACCTTCTGTGTAGTAATGTAACGAGATGTAAACATTTCCTTGTCTTTCAGGGAAAGAGACTGAACATTCGATTCGACGAAAAGCATTTTTACGTAATATGGAAATATGTATTGACGAATACATGAATGTCTTGGTAGTGTACGTGGATCGTGCTATTAAGCTACTACTTTGGTCATATGTTCCTAAAAAACCAATCTATGTCTTGCCTTTCCGCAAAGCGAGTTCGAGGCTATTATAATTCGCTTTCTTACCCTTCGTTCCATTGTTTTTAATAATTATTTTCCTTTACGTACACATCCAATGCTGGATAAAGTTGATCATGACGTATTCATAATTGAATTAAATTACCCTCGATGCTGCTCCATGTCATAGTCTGTATGTAGATTCCGATTAATACTTTCTTGAAAAATCGGAAAACCATCATTTGAAACTTTTGCCAATTGATTATCAATTCCAAGCATAAGATTCGCAGTGTTGCTCATTTCCAAGGATGTATCAACTTAGTTCAGCGATGGCTTTTTTCCACGGATTTCGGTAGCGATAGGATGATCATGATCATGTTACTGCGCTGAAACAGTCGATTAAATCAAAGCGGAGGACACGGGTATGGAATTGATACTTGAAATGTTTTTGTCCTCTCATGTCGTGATTCGTCAGGATCACTAACCTGGTTATATACATCTACTGGGTCATTGATAATATTTTCACTGTACAGTTGATCTTGTAATGTTTTTCGTGCTATGACGGTTTTATTTAGATTGAGATCATCTTTTGAAGGTTCCCTGTGCTGAAAATTATTTTATGGTTGGGATAGTGGTGTAGTGACAGTAATGACCGTCTACTCATTCCGTTCCTCTTTCTTTAAAAACAATGGTGGTACGTTGTCTACGTTTTGATTTCCAGACTAATGTGTAGTATTAGATCGATATTTTGGGCATCGTTTCGATTTACGCTTTATATGTTCCCCTGTTTTGAATGGTTGTTGATAATTTAACACAATGACCAATGAAATGAAATATGTAAAGGATGGATTTAATGATTAGGATTACTTAGATACTGACCGATCGGATCGCCGTACTGATGGAAATATAAAATTGTTGATGGTTTGGTGATGATAAAGGGCCCCAGTGACATTTAGGTATCTTCCTGAATTATAGAAATTTCTAGGCGCCTCATGCGATAACAACGTACATTTACACGATTGGCTCATTGAATTATTACAAACAGTATAATTTTACACTGTAATGGTATTAAATTTAGCACTCGTTGCAAGATTTACCAGCATCATCCAATAAAAATTGAAAATTTGTACTCATTTTTACAAGTTTACATTAGCCATTTATTCAAAAAATAAAAACAAATTTACCGGTACGAAGTTTGTACGGGAAACGATTTTTGAAAAAAGTCAATAGTAACAATGGAAGCAAGTCAAAGGAAGAAAAATGAAAAAAAACAAAAACTAATATGAAGACAATAATAAGATCGAACTGATCCAAATATTTACAATACCGTGACTCAGAGAACGAGGAAGTCGGTTTTGGTTCCGAGTAGCTCCCGATACCCGTTAGTGAACATGTATCGGAGTCAAGTGATTTGAATGAGAAAGCAGGTCGGGTTTAGGCGATTGAGCGAATGGTCATCGGAAGTGATAAAGTCCAAGCGTCTGGAATAGAACTTAAAAAGGAAATTCACCATGCATCTGGAAAAATGCATGGAGGAGATCATACATTTCATCAAGTGCATGAAAAATCGTTACCCATTTCACACATTAATTGGTCTGTAATTGAAGGACCTGTAAGAGCCAGGTTGGAGAAAAATAACACCCGGTGTATGGCTATGTGTGTGGTTCCTAAACATGTGTTGCAAAATTTGTAACATTTTCTTGGACGTGTTGGACATCTTAGTCACTCAGGTACTAGAGCAATCTCAGGGTCGATACGTCCGTGGCTTCGTAGGAGTGCACGGGTTTTTCTCAGTCGAGTGAAGGAGGTTGTATGGTGGCTTCATTACTCAATGAAATCCGTGCGTTGAATGTCGAGGACGCAAAAACGTTCATGGCATTTCGGAATGATGTTAAGTTAGGTTTCGGAAATGCAGCTGACTTAGTATTGAAATGGGTTGACCGTGTGAAGTTGCAGAAGATAAATATGTATGCTGGTGATATGTTTCAGGGACTTGGTTCAAAAAAGACTAGCGTTTTCCTTGTGCAATTGTTGCAGCATCAGGTTTTTGATCAATGTGTGGTGGTTTGTGGTTTTAGGGGATGGTTGATAGTGTACAGCCGTAGAAGCTCGAACTGTCACCAGTAGTGCTGCGGTTGTGTGGAGGTGATATGTCAAAGAAGTTGATGGTTTGGGAGGTGCGGTAAGTTGTTAGACAGCCTCAATGTACGTACTTGAATAAGCGTAAGAGTGAACAAGAAGTTTACTTAACTTCGTGTGATTAATTTTAATCGTCATAGTTAACCAACATAGTATTGATTTATATAATTGTAATTAATCAATTAATTTCCTTGCAACTGCTAGTACAATGTTTTACAAAATAACGACAGCAACAACAGAAAAGAAATCATCAAAGTGAATAAATATGAAAGAATCGGACATTCTCTATGACATATCCTTATTTTATTAATTGTGAATTGGGAAAAAAATCTTGCCAATTGGAATAGAGAAAAAGGCAAGTTGATGCTGGTTCTTGGTGCGTATTTAATCAATTCGCAGTCTCTCTACTTAAAAATAAATGGAAAGAGTTGCTTCTTCTACTGCCGTTCCCCGAATTATGTACGGAGGATTACAAGTACTTTTTTTCAAAGAAGTGATGCAACAGTTTTTCAATTTTTTCTTCAACTCCAAGTGTAATAATTCATGAAAAAGGCGAGATTAATGTGGTTCTCTGTGAGTTTCTATCCAATTCACAGTGCCTCTACTGAAAAATGAATGAAAGGAGTGAGTTATTCTACTGCTATTTTGCGATGGATATGCGGAGGTTTATAATTGACTTTTCTGTTTGAAAAAAAATTGATATCACATTTTGTGACATTTTTTCAATCTGTGTGAACCTAGTAAAATTTTGAAGTCGGAGAATGAGACCAATGTACTTTTCAATTTGATTCTGATATATGCAATTGTGCAGATTACTTACTTTGTAACATAACCGATAATTACAGGAATGATTCGACAACCACCAGTTATCATCATCTACATCAAATCAAAAAATATGGAAAGTATTAAGAATAATATCGGAAATATCAGTTCATCATCGACTCCAATATCTTAACGTTTCTTTATTGATGATTTTAAAATTCCAGTATTTAGTAGGAGATGAAACGTATTGAATAAAAGCCATATTCATCCTCAAGGTACTATAAACGACATAAATTGTAAATTATAAATCTACAAATGAATCATCTTTATACGCAGCTATATCATTAGGAACGATTGGGACTTCTATTTCTCCACCAGAATCAAGATTTATATTCCAGCTTGTAATTTTCTGTTTATAAAATTAGTTCTCACTAATTTTAAGGAGCATTGGACCCAACCTGCCTTTCTCTTTAGTTGGATTTGGTTCAAATTTATAGATAAAACAGTCTTTGAGTATTGAAGGTAAATTTTATGATGTGCCTTTTGATATAAATAAATGCTCCCATGTCACACCATTATTTTGTGCATCTTGTAATATATTGTTAATCAACTGTTTAAAGTATTGAGCTACGAAAAAGAACGGAAGAGATGAAAGATTGTAGACAATAATTGTCCTGGGGAATCAGAAAATCCAAGTTCAGAGAATGTTGCTAATAATTGAGATGAATCCTAAACAGTATTTATTGCACGACGAATTCTTCGCGTTTCGTAAACATTCGCTTTCTTCTTTCTATTATTACCGACTATTTGTCCCATATTGCGATTAAATTTTACAAGCACGAAGTATTAAGAAATTAATACCAAGTATTCGCAGCGGGTAAGTAACTGTCTCAAAGTAGCCAAGTTTTTAGAAGATTTTCGTTTGAAAAATTCGACATGTTGTTCTACTTTTTTCTCTTTGAAGAAAATAGAGTTCATTTCAGGAATATCTAAAAAAGAGGCAGGAGTACATTTGCGAAATTCCTTCATATTTTTCAAAGTATCTTGCTCTATATCAGACTTTGACCGTGAAATTTTTAGCTCATCTTGACTTAGTTCTGGAAAGAGTTTCCCCCAACCACAGAATAAGTAGCCGAGTTCGTAGAGAAATGAGTCCTTCCGTGCTTCTCATATTTTTACATTATTTCTGTCACCTTGCAATACAGAAGCGTACTTACTTTCTGTGCTATCTCTGCCTTCCCAAATATTCTATTGACACAATCACGTTTTTCTCTATTCTTTGACTCAGTGTTCTGTTCTGCATTTTTATCGTTCGTTTTCTCCTTCTTCATGCTAGACGTGTCACATTGTTCTTATGTAATGTACCCACGACGCAACCCGAAAAGTCGCTTCAACATCCTTCTCATGGTCTCAATATTTGAATTATACCTGTCCTTATCTGCTGAATTTGAAATCTTCAATTCTGAAGTAGCTTCATTCAAGTGCACCTCTGATTCTGCATCGGCATTAGAGTATGACACGCACATCATATCCTGTTGTATAGACTTTAACGCGGCAACAAAATTACTCGACTGAACTTTGAGATATTTTTCCCGACCGTGGTTGTAAAAACAACCGTTCCATCAGTAGGCATCTTGGAGAAGAACAAAATTGGCAAGAATACCTCCGCAGCGTCATAATATTGTTGTCGTGTTTTGAATTTGATACGATTAATTCACTGTCACATAATGAATTTTCCCAACACTTATCAAAATAGTTCGCCAGTAAACGCAAACACAAACTCGAACAGAAACAGAACCTGAACAACTAATTCATAGATGATGTAACCGTCAACATTCCTTTACTTCGACAAACAAAATGGATCTAACGCATTAATTCTATTAACTTGTTCTAGAACCCTATCGAGTTGTTTCGTCAGAGATGTATGCGACTTAAAAACAACCTGATAACATTTGTGGAATATACCAGTAAGTCTCTTCTCCAAGTCAAGCACCAATGTCCTCAACACGACGGTATCAATATGACTACTATTGTCGGAATTTAAATTGGGACGTGTAACATCGTGAGAATCATGAAATAACTCACCCATTTGTTGAAGTCTCGTAATCCGATCGGTTACGTCTCGACAATCATTTCCATCATTTTCATCACTGCCTTAATCTTTCAACTATCTATTTATTTCAGGAAGATGAATCGATTGTCTTCTTCGACCACTTGAAATATTAATGGAAAATGACGAGACAATTGACTGATAAAGATAAGATTTTGCGACTTGGATTTTACTTTTATAACATAGAACGCAGTCTTATATAGACGTTCATATCACAAACAAACCCTTCTTAATCCTGTTCAAATCTCTGGGCCCAACTACAGTAGCTCTAATTGTTGAAAAGGTGGGCTCATTACTAGACATCATGTACATAACTAAGATCCACATCTACATGTAATGTAGTCATATAGTCTTCAATACGCATCCTATGTAAATTTACACACTAAGGTACATATACTGACGTCCAGCATACTCAAGCTACACACGTACATATACTGTAACGCGGAGCAACACATGTGTGAATATTCAAATGCCTACTATAAGATTCATCCAATCCAACGCACCCCCTTGACTTCTTAACGGTTCCTTTCGAGAATCCCAAGTCCAGCACTAAACCAAACGTGTTTTACAGGAAAAAGGGACTCGTTGAAATTACCAGCGATCATTTCATCAGCCCGTCGATATTATAACTTCACAATACGGTCTTGCACTGTTTTCTTCCAAAATGCGGCCCTGACGTCAACATGTTTGGCACCACGAACCACTGCCTCGCCCCACTTCACTGCCGTTAATTATCGACATTGGCCATAGTCGGGCTGTCCATATTTAAACAAAATTCTCCTAGCAAATCGCTTAGCCAAATAATCATCTTTGCCATTTCGCTGAGAGGAACAAATTCAGCTTCTGCAGAAGATAAGGAAATACCGCGTTGCTTCCGGAACGTCCAGTAGATAGATGCCCCAAAAATTTGTACAAGATTTCCTGTTGCAAATTTGCCGTCCGTCACATAACAGGCCCAATCTGAATCCAGCCACCCAATTAATGTGTTGGATAGATGCACAAAACCGTTACTAGATCCATTTAAATATCAAAAAACGAATTTCGATTTAGTAATATCTTCATTCGACGGATCAGAAACGTTTCGAGACAAAATGTTCACGGCAAAATCGATATCCGGTTTTGTGTATGGCGCAAGATACATCAAGCTGCCCACGAGTTCTTGAAACTTTTTAAAATCTGCATGTACACAATTTTGAACAGTAGCTTATTTTCGTACATCTCGTGTCTTGACAGGCTTATAATTTTCCATGCCAAACCTTTGTAGTACATTTAATGCGCAGGACCTCTGGCTCTATTGACACCGTTTAGCATCTCTGTGAATGGCCACCCTAGGGAATTCTCTTATTTCCCAAATACCAACTACATCCACATGTTTCTTCAGTTCTTTCTTCACGCTTTCAATTTCTTACCTTTGCTATGACATTATAATAATGCCATCCATGTATATCAAAAATCATAAATAATTTCTTCGAAGTAAACATGGTTCCTCTGCACATGCAGTGAATCCAAGATTCTTTGTAGTACTACGTGAAGGCACTTCTTGAACAGAAGAATTAGGTTTGTTTCAGTCCGTATAGTTCTTTTAGCAATTTCCTCACACGACCAGATTTCAACTGTATACAGAATCCATTATGTGGCGTGATTTATATATCCATGCCCACATTAACGGCCAAGAACGTCCATACTGTGCACAAAGAGACCTTATTTTGCAGCAATAGACAAAGTAATACGTACTGTAGTGAAGTCCGCAACTTGCGTATATGTGTTTGCGACGAAGCACTGCATGAAGACCTTGACTAGTAGTCACACCTTTCAGAGACACGATACACCGCCAGCGTTCCGGTTTACTTTACAGATGAATCCAGATTGAATTGAACGGTGACACTCGTGTTACAAGACATTTTCAAACACGTGATGTTCTCTTAGAGGTTCCATCTCCTCATCAACTGCTTGGTTCTATAGGGGCGTATCCTTTTCAAACATTCCCTTCTCATAAGTAGTCGGTTCATTTTATATTTTAATGATGTTCGGGACACTAGTTTTAAAGAAGTTTGTCATTTCTCGGTCTCTTTGACGGTACGTAGTGTCCGCTGCATTTTCACTGGTCCCTGAGTTCTCCTCATGGAGGAAAATATCGCCTACCTTAGGGCTGATATCTTCGTCCACAGTTTCACTGTCTCCAAATTGAGATGGTCTAAATGGAACATGCATCAGTGAATCCCAGCCTTCCTCGCTAATAGAATTTTTGTCATTTCCAACATCGGTCATCGTCATATCTTTTCCCTTAAACTTTTCGGGTATCACACGAAAAGAAATTTCCTAGATTTTTGTATCCGTCCTGAATACCTGGGAAGTGATTCTCAAAAATTTTCAAATGATTCACATACTTTGTTTCGTTCAATGATGGGACCCAATCCTTATATATTTTATTTTCAAAACACCCAATAAGAACACCTTCAAAAATTTTCGCATCCACCTTATTCTGTTTCTGCCGTGGAATCTGAACGCAGGAAGTACTTCCAATCAATGTTAGGTGGCCCACATGTGGCTTATCACCGATCTTCATTTCACAAAAAGTTTTTCTACCTTCCATTCGGCATAGAAAGCTATTGCGAATATCAGCAGCATAGACCACTGCTTCATCCGAGAGCTCAGAAATCATTCTGACGTGCTGCATCATTTCTCTAGCACTCTTAACTAGAGTTAGGTTAATCCGTTCAAAAATGTCATTAAGCACCGGCGTATACTGAGGTATAGCAGAGTGCTCAATTCCATTTCCAAGAAAATAGGACTGTAGCGCTATATACTCACCCCCTCCATCAGAATGGAGGCACTTGATTCTGAAACAAAATTTTCTCTCAAACCACAATTCGTATAGTTGAATGATTTCAAGTATTCTTATTTCTTCGTCAACGTTACAACAGTAATGAACCGAGATGCTTCATCGATAAATGTCACCAAGAAAATTGGTCCACCTAGTGACGCCACAGATAGTTTTCCACAAATATCGCTGTGTATGACTCCACCACAAACCTTTATCCTATGCATGTTGCGTCCAATATGAAGTCGGTGTTGTTTTTCGGTAACACATGCATCACACAATCATTTCTGCACTTTTACCACACGTGATAGGCCAACCACGGAACCAATTTTACGGAGCTTTTCAATAGATCCATCATGGGCGTGTCCTAGATGGTCATTCCAGATACTAGTGGTACTGTTCACGAAGGCAGTAGCATCCACATCTCAGATTGCCATACGATGACCGTAAGTACATAGAGCCCTCTATCACGTGATCCACAAAGGATGTAATCGGAGCTACTGGCCACATTCCATCCGCCTTTTTCAAAGGACACAATGAAACCATCATTGCAAGGTCTTTGAAACGAAACAAGGTTGTTCTGTAAATCGGGAACCGACAAGACGTTCTTGAGACTGATAGCCCTATCGTCACATATCCGAACAGTAATATTTCTAATATTTGTAGCATCAAGAGAATTTCTAATCCAAACAATGACACGTTTCCAAACAATCGGTACTTTACTTATCATACATACATTGTCGCATACCATATGGTCCGTCGCTCCAGAATCTAGTATGAACTTCACATGGTTGCTGTCATGGTCCATACTAACTTTGTTCTGTGCAGTTATGGAACCCAATATGACTGCATGGTGAGATGTTGTGTCTTCGTCGTCATCACCGAAATGAGCACGAGCACTCTTTTTAGAACCATTTATTCCCTTCACATGACAATAGTGCGAGATATGGCCAATATTCCAATAGTGAAAGCAGTGACGTGTTTCCTTTCGGTCTTCTGCGAGCCGTTTCCCATTCGAAATTAAACTCCTATACTTCAATGCTACAACGGATGTATTCTTCTCAGGATATACTGTACTCTTTGATGCTCTTTCCTGTCCATCAAACGCTTGAAAAAGTCTGGCCGTGGCCCGATCCCAAAGCTCGGCGTCCACACTACCCACTAGCCTGCACATTGGTTATTATGTGACAAAAGAAAGAAATTTTCTTGTCCGAAAATGATGCCAGAAAGATAGCCACTTGCATGTCATCAAGAATAATACAGTCAATTTAATCGAGACAGTTATAGATTTCTTCAAACGATGACACTAAATCTTACATAGATTGCTCATTGTACAACATTTGGTTCAGCCGTGTCTGTAGCTGCACCTTAGTAGCAACATTTACAACTGCGATACGATCTTCCAGACTGTTCCAAATTAAATAAAGAATTTCCTTAACTCCACGACATAATATCGACGGCTTTGCGTCTAGAGCTTGAATAATCAAATCCCGCTCGTTTAACACTTTCAGCATCACATCTGAAAAGGTCAGTCGAGCCTCCTATCCCACACTTCTCCGGCCTTCAGGGCCGCTTGGATTCGAGCTAGACACATTCGAACAGATTCGGAAGAATATTCCTCGAATGTGGAGACCTTCCGATTCTTCTCCATAGCGTGCTTATAACCAGGGACTTCGGAGCAGCAAAAAATAAATTAAAAGTTTCAACAAAAAATAGTAGCAAAAAATTCGAATATGCGTCAGCACAATTCTGGGACCATACCCAGTGAGAAAGACGAGAAAATTGACTGTTAAGGAGAAGTTTTGCGACTTCTATTCTACTTTTATTCCTTAGAACTCAGTATTATATAGAAGTTCATAGCACAAACAAACCCTTCTGAATCCTGTGCTCAAATCTCTGGGCCAAACTTCTGTAGCTCTAACTGTTAAAAGGGTGGGTCCCATTTCTGCACATCATGTACATAACTAAGATACATTTCTACATGTAATGTAGTCGTGTATTCTGCAAGACGCATCCTGCTTAAATTTACACACCAAGGTACATATACTGACGTCTAGCATACTCAATCTTTACACGTACATGACATGTAACGCGTAGCACCACATGTGTAAATATTCACATGCCAACTAAGAGTAATCCATTCCAACAATATAAGTTGAATATGAGAACTACCTTTCTGATGTTTTCCCATGGGACCCCAATATATATTCTATTCCATTATTTCTTCGTTCAGTAGCTTCTCCGTAATCAATTACATCTCTTTCATCATTGCTTTTATATTATGAATGTTGATTTCGAACAAGAATAGGATTATTTTGTCTTCGTGTATCACTTAAAATATGGAGTTGAATAGTAGTACTTTCTCTCATTTACTGATTTTCTCCATGGGACCCCTCCTTCACTTCTGTTATATATTTTTTCGATCGATAACTTCTTCATAACCAATAAACTCGCTTCCATCGCTTCACTGATCTATTATGATACTTTTGTCCCGTAAATCTCGGCAGTAGACTTCTTCCATTGTTTACAATCACCATTTGGCATTTCATTACTAACTTTATTTATCGCCGGCCTGTGAGCACTATTGGCGTTAAAGTGTGGTTCTTTTCCATAATTGTTAACTGGACCAAATCTATCTTTGTTACGTCTTTATTGGCTCCTCTTTCTCTTCCTCCGAACCTTTTTTGATTTAAATTTTCAATCTTTTGCTTAACTATTTTAATTAAAGATGCCTAGTTTACTCAGAACACTTTTATTCGGCGATTGCCTTTTCCTTTTTTCAGCTGAGCATCATTACCTGTATTTGATGATGCTCCATTTCTTCTTTTCCCAATTTCAGATTCTCCCATTCTTGCCGACAGGTCGTCACCCTCAACCTCAGTTCAGTTCATTCCGTTATCAGTTATGGAGAATTAAAATTGACAATTGACGTCACAAAAAACTTACGCCTGTGATACATTCCTGTAACAAATTCGTCAACAAAAAAAATGAAAGTTTTCAAAGTGAAAGTGATTTTGAACGTAAATATTACAGGTATGTATCTCGTCGTTTCCCTTCCTCTTTCTTTCGTGAGGAGTTTCCAATAGAGTCATTCTCCCATCTATATTTCTTGAAATTTAAGATCCGTTTCATGGCAATGATTCTTCAATAAAATTTATTGAATTTAATCATTACAGAAAAGTATAGTATGAGATGTACTGTACGAAAACAGGAGAAAACATGTATAGCTTTCTTTCCACAGAATAATGTGCTCGTCACTGTTATGACATATCAATTTTTGTTTTCATGCAAACTGATACTTGTTTCACTTTGCCTTTACACATTAACGTCAAATTTATCATCATATTCAATGGATGACTGATCAACATCGATATATACCTAAACAAACCAAGACCGTACTACATAGTACGATCATATTATAGTCATCATTATACTGTTGCAGCTGTTTATTCAATTCATAAAAATTATACTTTTTTTAACAATTCTCAACAATTTTCGAGCACATTTCAAAGATCTTCGCCATCAAAAACCTAAGTATTTGGTGATCATATTCAACGAAAATTTATATTCAAAGTACATCCAGATATTAACTCATTCCTATTAAAATTTCGAATTATTTTGAACACTCCCATATTAATAACTAGTATTATTTCATATTCATAAAGTGTATCACTTTTTGATTTCAGCACACAACATTCGCTAATTCTTCAATTTGTATTAAGGTATCAAAGAAAATCTGAAAGCAATCTTTTATCAAAATAATATTACAATTGGTGATATTAACAATCGTGACAAAACATAAATTTGGAAGCCAATAAAAGTATATCGATTTATTATTCCTGTTATCGTTGCCACAGCCAGATGAACAGTGTCATCGAGAATGAGATATATATATATAGGACCATGCGTAAAATTAGAATTTCCACGAAGCAAAGAGTATTGGTTCTGCTCAAATTTACGAAATATCTGATCTGCCGCACCTTGGTGACGATATCACAGTACAATGGATAATTGCAAAAGAATTTGTCGTGGAATGTAGTAGTCATGGAATAATCCCCTCTTCTCGATGCACCAAAAGTGGGTGCGGGTAAACTAAAGTATTGTAAGTTTATGAATTACAATGATGTAGTCACAGATGTTCATTTCTTGCTTTAAGAAAATCTTGGAAAATTGGTTTCTACTATAGGGAAATGGAGACATCTTCATGGAGATTTGAGGTCGAATTATCAGATGTGGACAGAAATAACGATATGATGGACCTAGATACGATTTCTAAACA
>JAULBU010080347.1:0-28352 GCA_032358235.1 Odonthalia washingtoniensis | reverse complement strand
GCACAGCGAAGTTTTGTACCATTTATGTTGGGTTGGAACGACGTCGGCGCTTTTGGATTGAGTGTTGCCTACCGGTCTAAATACTTAATGGCGGTTCCTTTCTCTATTGATAGAATGGAACCTTCACCATTGATTTCATCACCGTCTCCTTCGCTATCGACACATCACTTGTACCAGTATAAATACGGGACGGATCTGTATGGTCATCTCTTTGAGCAGATAGTGAAAAAGGAGGCAGTGGAACTATTCAGAGCAAGCTTTATTTTCTGTTGTCGGTATGGAATTGACGTTACGAAATATACAGATCCTAGACTAACCGCGAGTGGAGAGTATGGGATTATGACACCTATACCCGCAGAGATGAGGGAGATGTGTTCGGACCGATACCTGGTAGAGCTATTTTACGGATCTGACTACAACCTAAAAAAGGTTCTGCTTGCTATTCGCTGATCGGAAGAAATTGATTGGTTCAGTATGGGACAGAACATGTTATATCCCTTTATGTATTATAATTTGGATGGAAGAACGATCCATGGTTTTCCGAAAGTGGAAGAAAGAGAATTCAACAAGTCTTTAGAAACCTTAAATTATTGGAAGGTCCGTGTTTTTCCTATTTCCGAAGGTAGATATACCAATGCGGAATATGCGTACCGCGAGCATGAACGATTGTGCCGATATAGTTCAAGATTAAATAGTGAAAATGGGTTATAGGCAGAGAACACTAACTTGTAATGACTCCAAACGGATGGTTGGTAATTATGTTGACATTACTGTGAACATTGATGAAGAGGTTAGGGAATACGTGGTGAACGATGTTGATGGATGATACGGTAAAATGGTCTACTTGTTACAGCCAATAATTGAAGTAACAGACTTCCAATTACCAAATACGGTTGGTGGATTTTTCAATCAAATAAGATTGTGGGTTGGAACTGATGTTGGATATATAACGAATGATGCCGAGATGAGACAACTACAGGATCGTGCTTCAGATTTAACAAGGAAAAATGCCGACTTGATTCGGAATGCTAATGTATCATCCACCAAAATTACGAATTTGGAACAGAATATAAACCGATTAACGGAAGAATTATCAACATCTCGAACTAAAAAAGCGGAACTTCAACAACTTGTTTTAGTGGATATGTACAGGGTTGGAAAAAATCAATGCATAGATCAGTACTACGTGTCCGGGAAGTCACCGCCAACTTCATGACTTCCGTGAACAGAGGCATGAATGACCCCGTTGAAGAGAGTACTGGTATTCTAAACCGGTACGGTATCGCTGCAGCTGTCCCAGATGTTCTAGAACCACCAGCAGAACAATAGATTTATAGGACATGACAAAGTCAATATATCTTCAAACGACATGAAGATGTCATTAGAAACAAGTAATTGTGTAAATGTATGTGAAATGTAAAACATAGAATTAACGTAAGTAAAGTCTTAATATTTTTATTTCAATGGAAGTTGAGTATAGTCTCAATGTGGTGATTAATGAGGTATGTATTTAGTAAGTAAAGAGAATTTAGTTTATAAATTATGTAAAGGATATGTTCATTGATATATGATAATTTATACAGGGTATGTTTTATAAAGGGTATTTTCTTTGATATATGATAATGTTACAATCTTCAAGTACAGCATCATCGAACATTGAGGCTAATCTGAATGTGGAATGTGCACGATTCATATCAGAAGCAGTGTGTAACATACGTAACCTACCTTGATCATTTAATGTGGTAATGTTATTACCACATAATTACGAAGCTGAATTTGAATCAATAATATTTATGGTAGGTGTACATGTATCTATATCTAATTTTCTAAGCCTAAAATATGTTTGTTGTTTTCAAGTACCAATGATGTGAATTCCGTGTACTACCATCGTATGTATGCAACATGATTATGAATTATTGATTAATTCTTATTATGATTCCAAACATTTTGGGAGTAGTACTTATACGTGTTGCATTGTAATGATATAATATTATTTTTACTTGTAAAGAGAACAATGTGAAGGGAAATTCAATGATTTCATCACTTATTATTATTATATTTCTATTACAAGTCCAATTTGTTGCTGTAATTATTGTATTGTGCGATAAATAATTGCATTCGTGATATATATTTTGTGATAATGGTCCATATCTTGAGAATAATATTTGCCAATCTCCTTTTAACCAAATTGCAGGTTGTCTTAAATTTGTCCATAATGATGTAGTTGATAATCCTGTAGCTAATGATTCACGTACATAATATGATCTATAACCTAAACCATGAACATAATAGATAATGCAGACTAGTTTGTGATTGAATGATAAGTATAATATTTCGCTTTTTTAACGCCATTCTATTTATTAAGTTCGTCGTACATACAAATGTAGATGCATTGAACCATTCTTTACCAGGTAACACAACATCTAAAAAAATATTCCTCTTTGATCTAATGGGTCGCTATCATATGGTGATAAATTTCAAAAATATTGTGGTGTTTGTACATATGCTAATGTTTTCATTCAATTCATACATACCAACAGTAGAATTCCATACATAATAATACAAAATTAATCTTTGTAATAAATTTGTTCTTGGAACGAATTCAGCATGCACAGTTACAATTAAATCTGACCTAGTTCTTTGAATTGCATATTTTAATTCCCTGCTTTCGCATGATTATGTCTTGGACAAATAACATAATGTACTTATGTATGTTGATGTCTTAATTGTGAAATAATTTGAATTTTCGCAGTATCTAGTCCATCATCACATGAATATACAGTCAATAAGCGAAGATTTTGTGGAGGTGCTGAACCCACAGTAGCAGGAAGTGATGGTGGAGGAGGAGAAGGAGAAGGAGAAAGGGGAGTGGAAGAAAGTAAGTGTCAGGTGAATTGTTGATTTAGAAGAACGTAAAGAAAATGTCAAATTCAAAAATTTAGAATGCTTTTCCGCCGTCACCACCAAGATGTAAATGTTCGGCAACTGTTTGTTATATGTCGATTGTCTGGTCGTCTATAATAAAATAAGGAAAGAAGATGCAGTGTCACTTAAATGCTTGGGTTTATATTGTGGTTGTAATCTTTAATAAATTGAGAAAAGATGACGCTGTATCACTCAAATGCTTGGATTTATATTGTGATTGTATCATTGTGGTAGAAATAAAATGAGAAAAGAAGAGGCTGTGTCATTCAAATTCTTGGAATGTTCATATTGTGGTTGTATCATTGTTGTTAAATATATTTGCGTTCCGTTACGGTATTGTTACGATCAGAAGATGTTGAAGGTTCCGTCTGTGCGATTGAAGTTAACAATGATGATTGTAGAGTGTTGTATGTTGATCATGACCATGGGTGATTGAGGATGGAGGTAGAGAAAAATGGAACCGAACGAGAATTATAAAATTTTAAAAATTGCTTCATCTAGAAAATAAAATTATTTAGACGACGGCGGTGGTCGGGGACGGGATTAATTTACACGGGTGTCAGACATTTACTGTGATTTATTACAGAACAGTTTTCTTCAGAACAGTACAGTGATCTTCAGAGCTATCCATTTGGCCACTGTTTTTTCATTACCGTTATTGACAGTATTTCATTTACCATACTACCTTTTATACCTTCTCGGTGATGGCATCTACCCACAATGGCCAATTTTAGCTCTTTCTATGTCAGATTACCTGGAACATATTCAGAAGAAGTATTCTTTCAAGCAACAATCCGTTCAAAAAGACGTAGAGCGTTTGTTTCCTCCAGTCCCGGTTCAAGAATCTTAGGCGTGAATCGAGACGCTGGCGACTTAACGAGGAAATACACATATTCAACACTTGCGTGATCCTTCACAACATGCTCATTCGTATGAACTAGTACAGCGATGTAAATCGTGATCTCATTGCTGCATCAGATATCGAAGACATAACGACAACAGAATTGAATAACGCACAGATGTCTACAACAGAAATGGCACGTAATATAGCTTTTAGTAGTACCCAAAGACTTGAAAATGTAGATGCCGAAGCGGATCGTATAATGCTGCGTGATATAATGTTTTCAGACCACGACAGTCATTCCCGACTTCAACTTGACCTTGTTTCTCAAAACAAAATAATACATGGCTGGTAATAACCTTCTTCGTAATCGCTTCTACCGGTAGGTACCACTTGTATATTTTTAATACCACATTACTAAACCAAAAGCATGAACTTTAAAGACACTCAGCCCGAATCATACGAAATAATAGGAAAGTTGGCTTGCTTCCTTAAAATACATGCATTACCCAGGTTTTTTAAATCAGCACTAATCAATGATCATGATCATTGTTTCTTATCCGTTTCCAAACTTGTACAGGTTTTCTGCAAAAAGAAACTTGTTTTTTTAAAAAATACAACCATTATCCTTATTTTTTCAACACTCTGCTAATCGCCAATATACAACATACTTGTTCGAATCGTACATTAAAAGTTTGTAATTTTAATGTATGCAATGATGTATTCTGTCGAAACATGCTTTAAAACATAGCTTTAAAATTTTACTTTTTATTATAAATGTTATTTCATGAAAATCGCTTATAAGTTTCATTCAAATTACTTTTTTCGTACATCATTCATTAATTATCATCGTTAATATTCCCATTCGGTTCCACATTTTTTCACATCTGTTCCATTACAATATAATAAGGAAGGTTTGTTTGCTATTCGTAAAATATATGCAATATCCACTTTTGTATAGACCCTATTCTCGTCCTTGTCTTTCTTTGTCCTATATTCAACATAATTGTATTATATGATCAATGACTAGTTTCAATATTAATAAATTCAATAATTGCAATTTTCTACTCCACATTTGAAACTTTCATTAATGAATGTTTATCATTGCAAATGTCATGTTATGAAAATTACTTGCCCGACGAACTCCCATCTCTTGAACAATGGCTTTTCCGTTAATTACCACCATTATTGTTATTATCAGGTTCCATAATTTTGATAATTTTCTGCACCAAATGGTTGTACTCGTCACTTTCCTTTGGTAGGAATTGTAATGCCATATACAAACTGTCTCTTGTTGCTGCACGTTCCTGTCGGTTATCAATTGGCGTTATAAGATCATTTGTGCGTTTCATTTCCCTCTGAACACCTATCATTGCCTGTTGCATTGTATCCTCACCCCTTTTTCGCAACTTCTCTCTTCTTTAAAGACTTTATTCCGCTCGGTCGTGTACCTAACAATACATCCTTACAATCTGAAGGTAGTTCATCTACACCACGAATTCCTGTCCGTCGAACCCCTACAGTACTTACAGGTTCCCCGCTACCCTCTTGTCCCACTTCACGGTACACTCCCACCATGATTAGAAACAATTGGGATTGTTAGGCCACTTCCATTGTTCCGCATCGATGTTGTCACAGTACTCACTTCCTTTCTCTCATCAACACTATCTTCATCCGTGGTATGTTCAGTTACGCTCTCCGCAGCCACATGGATATCTGACGTAACTGCACTTGAAGCTGACCCAAAGCGTGATTGGTAAATTCCATTTCTTTTGATATCTTCACCTCCATTTTCAATACTTTTTCCATATTTCAAAATTGTTGATAAATATTCAACAGCATCAATGTATCTCAATGAAATTCCAATTCCAGGATTATCTTCTTTTTCACGTCTTCTTTGGCTCTGAAAGATCTCATGTGTCTATTTCACCAAATCATCTTTTTGTGCATTCCCTTTACGGTTCATTGCCAACACTTTTTGATAGTACGCATTCTATAATTGACAGTTCAATGCAACTCCATGCGATTTACTTCGGATTGATTGCTTCGACCTTTTCATCCCCTACCGGTCAGTACAGGTTCTGAATATGCCGTTCGAATAGAGTCTCTTCTGACTGAACCATTTTCGTTGATTGTTCTACCCATGCCTTCGCTAAAATCAACACTTCCCTTGGCGTCCATTATGAACCACTCCTTTTTCCTTCAACAATACTGCTAGAATTCTTCCGACGATTCTTCGATCCACGTGGCCTAGCACCGATTGAGTTTCTTTTCTTTTTCCCACTGTTTTCTACATTCCCCACAGACCCTTTACTTCTAATTTCATCGCACCTTTCCACAAAATGTACCTTTCGGTCTACCTCCATTACTGAATATCCAGAACTTTTATCATGCCCCTCATCATCATTGTTTATTTCGTCTACACAACCCTCCCCGTTCGTAAAATTTTCATCCAAACTATCTGCCATAGCACCATGAACAAGTGCATATTTGCGTTCTATGTTCCGCCCTAACGACGAGTCTATGTCCATTACACCAAAATCTAGCTTTCGTGTGGCACATACTTGTTTCTGTATCCCTTCTTTAGTGCTACATACGTTTTTATTTCTTTCTTGCACCCTCCTCTACCATGATGTCCATCCGGTTTCTCTGGGTTTAATAATTCATGTAACCTTGTCATGGGTATTTTCCTTTCCTGAGCACACATTCCGCTTCCTCCTCATTGTCTATATTCTCATTAATTTGATCCTCATTCCCACAATTTGGGATAGGACCGGTTGCGTTTCCGATTTTGGTACTTTTTCCATGTTCCACGACATCCTCCCCACCTTCCCTCGCTCACAGCCCCGAGTCACTCTGCATTAATATTGATTGCATGTCAAATTACCTTCTTTGTTCAGACACAAAAACATGTGCACATTTCCACTTTCAGCACAATCCATATCTATTCCTATGCTGACGAACTTTTCCGTCTCCGCGTCCGCCCGGTTTCCTCGCCCATGTCCAATACCTTCACTCCTCTCCATGTGGTTGTCTTGATTTAGAAACGTACGAATTAATTAGAAATGATGTCAGTTTTCCAATTATGTCGATAATAACAACTTCCGCTTTCGCCGTTTCATACCTGTGACATTCACAATGTCTTTCGTCACATGATCACGTATTATTCCGATTTCCGGTTCGAAGGTCACATCGGTTTTGCAATTTCGTCCGTTTTTTGTCTTTCCATATTTTTCAGTACATCTGTACTTTACTGTACATTACTATACATTACTGTACATGTTATTTACTTGTTTCGTCCAGTTACGTGCAATATTCGTCAACAATAAGAAAACTCAACACGCCCGTACAAATTTCGAGATTTTTTATTGGACGACCGCTAGACTATTGAAATTTAATTATTTCTTTGAGCACGTACAATCCTGGATGTTGAGTTTGCTGTTGAGTTTGCTGTTGAGTTTTTCCAGAGAACTCAACACCCCAACCATTAAAAACATCCGTCATAAACTCCTTTAATCACCGGTGCCCAAGTGTTGAGTTCCGAATTCAGAAACTCGAACTCAACGCCTAACTAGAGATGCCCTAAGAGCATCTCTAGTTAACGCGGTGAAAATGAATTATTTTGCAAAAAAAATCAGAGCGTGTCAAAAAGAATAAAGTAGTTATTACTGAATGTTTTTATTCGAACAGGTAGAAATGTCGGTGGAAATGTTGGTGAATTATTTGGAAATATTCACCAAGAAACTTAGCGCGGTGAACTTCCACCCCTAAAAATAATAACTATAAAATAAGTATATTGTAATCAGCCAATGGAAAATTCGAAATATGCTATGTGGATACTCCTTCAACATAGATGTTGACCGGAAATGGATGCAAGCCACCGAAACAAGTAAACAACAAGTACAGTAAAACTGTAATAGACATTGATCTGTAGCATGACGTGATTTACAGTGCGAAAAATGAACACGAAAACAGAATGATGTGCACAGTGATAATGATTCCACCTGCCATAATTTTTTCCGCCGATACTGGTTTTTTATCTCATCATCGTATTTACTATTGAAAGTGTGACGGTTTTGGACGACTTCAAACCGTTGTTGTGTTATCGATTGTGAGATGTACAGGTTTGTGCAGTGTGCGAGGCGGTTGCATATAGGAACGAGAAAGTAAACGAAGCTGACTGCCTTTTCAGTGAAAATAAAGTGATAATCCGATTATTACTGACTTCGTTGCAAACATTACGAACTAAAAACGGGTAAAAAGTATGTATTTCACTGACAATTATAGGAACAGAGATATGTATATGTAACTATGTTGCAACTATGTCAAAAGATGGAAAAGAACGACATGTCACTATGTAAATATCACCGAAACGGAATAAATGGATTAAAATTACTACCAATATAAGTAAAACAGGCTATTTGTTGGTAATCATAACCGCGATTGAAGAAATCCAAGATACACATGAGGACTGTAACGATATTAATTGGGAAAAAATTGAAAAAGGGAAAGATAGTACCAGAAATGTGGAGATAAAAGCGTGTTGCGATACTGAAAATAGATAATATAGACCGGTCGGATTGTATTGGATATATTGCACCTGTTGGTTCATGGAGAAAGAAACATAAGGACCGTATGGCTATCATGGAACAACTATTGAATGAACAAGATGAATAATGTTACCGAAAATGGAAAACTGCTGTCCATCTAGAATTAATGTAACGGATGAGGCGAAAAAAGTAATCTACGGAATCAGCGAAAACTCCGGAATTCGGAATGAAAGGAAAGAACGAGAAATGGAAGGAACATGTGATAGTGAATACCCGCGATACGATAACAGGAATTTGGCAAATAGATACCAACGTAATTTACTATACCAGTTTATTGAAGTACCCAATCGGAATGAAAATAATGATGAAAAGGGAAAGGTTGAACAAGTTCAACATATGAAATCGCACGACGATACTGAACTGAAGGATACGGCACTATCGACAATGAGAGATGTAAACTTACATGATTTAGATAATACTGTATATGACAGAAGCTGTAAAAGCAAGAGCGGTGGGGTGGAAGTGGAATGTGTGGGGCTTGTATACAGATATGTTTACAAAGACGTCGATGTAAGTACCATTCTGAGAAAAGGTAGTAGAACAGATGAAGTGTTGAAACCCGAAACGGAGGAGATGAAGGACAATTACATGTTGGAAAGAAAATAATATGAAACAAAATTTGTAGGGAACAAAAGAAAACGTGAATTGAACGAAGACAATGGTATGAGTAGTGAATATAATGACAATGATGGGATCAAAATTAATCAAACGAAACGACAGAGTAGAGAAAACTGTATAAATCGCGGAGGTAGCGGTAGGAAAAGGAAGATATCAAAAGAAAACTGAAGCCAAATGCAGTACAGTGAGGTGGAAGCGTTATGTTTTGGCAAATCTTGGGTTTTCTAAACTCAACAACTAACGCAGACATTAGAACGTCTATGAATTGGTATTGAAGAAATCTGTACGGTAAAATACAATATGACGAGAAGCAGAGAGTCATTACGTGCGAAATGGAGTGTTGTAGCACAAGACTGTCAATTATGGAATGTGTGCTACAAACAAGCTGAAAAGATGAGCCGTACTGGTAATGTATCAGAAAAAAGGATAGAGAAATTTATACATGCGTTATTTCAAAGTCGAAGTAGACGGGAGAAGCATAAAAATCCAGGTATTGGTATCTCTTTTAAATATATGGGAGCAGCGAAACATCTTCCATCTATTTCAAAATTTGGCTATGTTCATTATCGCGGAGGTGTGACCATCACGCGGTTAAAGATTGGGAAAAAGATATTGGAAATAACGATACGGTAACGAGGAGCGAACGAGAAGGACTCCTAAGACATGCGGAGAGTGATGTTGGGCAGTTGTCCTCTTTTATGATGACCATTTTAATGAATTGACACCGATAACGGAATCGATGTCTGGACGTGTCGAGAGTGGCAATACAGATGCTGAAACGACAGGAGGGGCGTCCCTTGGTGGGAGCAGTGGTGTTGTAGGTGGCAAATTTAATGACGCATGTCGTGTAGTGCGAAGTGTAGATGAAGTTTAAGAAGTGTCCTTGGAAGAGGTTGCTATGAGGTCAAATAGAAAGAAGATTAGAGTGAAAGCAATGAAAAGAGAACACGCTACTAACCGTATGGAGAAATCAAATAGCAAAGACATAGAAGGAATTCGTAAAGAAATGGAAAAAACGAATGTGATAATGCAATCGTTGAATTCAAGACAAGAACAATCCTCACGTCTAGAACGTATGTACATGGCACTACAGTTTCTACTAAAGGAAAGTGTAGAATATAACGATATAGTAAAAAATAATAGAGTAACGTAACATATAGTTGAAGTCAAGCAAAAAAAATCTGTATAGTAATAAACGAACAATTTCGAGAAGAACCAAACTTAATTATTGAAAAACTCAATTTCAGTTATGTAGATCTGTGTTGTATGTAAAAAGTCAGCCTGTAATCGGAAATGTTCTTCATGATCAGTAAAATGAATATCTCTCATTAAAATTCTCTCTTCCTCTTCTTCTATATTTGCATGTCCGTTTCGGTTTTTTTCTGTAATATTTCGCTGTAGATTAGTATGCGATTCTTCCATACGGTTTCGTTGTTCTAGTGAATCGTGTTTACGTCGTCACTTGTCGCAAACTCTACAGGACCGTTTACCTTCTGTCTCGTACGTATTATTACATTATGTAATATGACACAGGCATTTGATATTCGGATCGTCTCACTAAGTTGCCATTTTCGGTTCTCACGTCGCAAAATCTCGAATCGCGATTTCAAGACACCGAAAAATCTCTCTATATCCTTCCGCACGGACTTCTGTTGAAAGGAAAATTTCCTTTCAAGATCATTGTTCGTACAACTAATGGGAATGACGAATATAAGCCACGTTCGATAAATTCCATCTCCCAGGAAGTATAGCAGGTTGTGCGAATTACCGTTTGGATTTATGAGATACCCTTTCATTACAATTAAACAGAAATGTTCTGATAGTATATTCTGGAAAAGTGGGGATCTCGCGAGAACGTTTAGATCATTATTCATTCCTGGACGACCAGAAAACCATGACCAGCAGTACAAATCATGGTAGCACCATCCCTCACATTTTACGGTTGCCATTATGGATACCCGACTGTTTTGATATTGACCTTTCTCCGTAGCTCGGAACTTCTTCCAGGTGTAGTACATTGCATGCAATCCACAGCACCTATGCAACCTGGAAATGCGATATCGGCATATTGTTCTTCAATATCAAAAATCTCTGTATCAATTGGAAAACTATTAAAGAATGTTGCACCATACATTTCAATTATGTCAATACAAAATTGGGTAAAGTATTGACGTATCTTTTCTTCAGACATATAAAATCAATCGTCTAGACTATCAGCAGATGTTCCACAGCTTAAAATTCGGAGTGACGGTAAAATTTTTAAGTCAGTGGGTATACACTTATAGCCCATCCCATTTGTCCTATGTTTCCAAAATTCCGTACGGTGTCGCAAAAGATCATTTTTCATCCTGAAGTATATTGCACGTGGTACAGAAAATCTACGTTGAAAAATATAATCAGGATATGTTGGGCTAATGGAAACATAGTCATTTATCCACGATGAAATACCGCGACGGAAATGTTTTTGTACCTACCAAACGTCTTTTGTACGCTGAATTGTGACAATTCACCATTCGGTTTATGTAGTTATGAGGAAGTTTTCATGAGTAAAGCAAGCAGACCATGGTGATGTTGTGACATACATAGAATCAGTTGTTGCAATAAGTTGTTATTCACTTTGTTCATTTTTATTATTTTAGAAATTGTTTCTTGATCCATACTGGCTATACAATTGTTTCCCTTGCGGTAACTACGTAAAGTCCGTTTTATTCTAGATAGTTGGTAAATGGAAATGTTGGGGTATATAAGTTGAACATTGGTAATGAAGAAGCGTATATATATATGAATGTAATGATCTGATGTGATTGTTTATGAAGACTATTCGTATTTCAATACCATTCCGAATTTTTTTAAAAGAAACGTGTCAATGTGTACGAGTTACTGCACATAGAATACAAATTTGTAATAAACATGCTGTCTGTTATTGATTTAAAAATTAAAAGTTTTTTATTTAATATATTATTTCAGTATGCATTGATGGAACGGTACAGTAATTTCGTCACAATGCACGACAGATTTTCTTATGTTCTATATGTTCGATATGTCGTGATTGATAACTGCTATAACATGTTAACACAAGCAAGACATAGCTATTCATATCAACCACAATGCTGCAGTATAACAACTACATGTTATCACATTTCATAACCAGCGTGGTTATTGTCATTCCTTTTACATGGATCTTACCAACGTCTAAATGCTAACAATCATATTATTGATTTGCCATGCATGTTTGTAGGTAGTTTATTACTGAACTAAGCATAATTATTACCGTAACGGATATACAAACCACTTCACACATTCATCTTCCAAGTTCATACTATGTACACATTTCGGCTGCATAGCCTAAATTAACCAAATGCTATCAAAGTTATAATGATTTTCCTTCTTTTTCTTTTTTAGGAGAAGGGATACGTTTTTTTAAAAAAAACCAAAGTTCATCCTGCAACTGTATAACAGTTACAATCCATCAAAAATTTATAATTTATCAGTATATTTTGTGTATATACATATTTTTAGGAGAAGGGATACTTTTTTTTTAAAACCACAGTTCATCCTACAACTATATAACAGTTACAATCCATCAAAAATTTATAATTTATCAGTATATGTTGTGTATATACATATTTTGATATTATGCACTTATCATTTTCATATGTCTAGAAGAAGTATTACATGTTTTTACATTTCAAAAACCACAGATCAATCTAAAATTGTATAGTAGATTAAATCCAACAAAATATTATAAGTTATCAGTACATTTCGTGAAAATACATGTCTATAATAATCATTTAATTAATTACATTGCTGATTTATTGATCCAAACATATACGACAAATTGCAATGAAATTTTAGAAGAATTTACAATACCTGGACTTTTGTGTATAACACTTTTAACATAACTGATATGTGTTATATGTATGCGCATGATAAGACCTTAAAAGTAAAAAATAATACAGTAAAAATAATAAAAGTAAAAAAAGTATACATTAAAAATATGTAGTTCACATTAAACATGTATATATTTATACACCATACACATAAATTACTTGTTAAATTCCAAACATGTTGGCATGTGTCCTTTATAGCGTTGCCATTCTTATGAAGAATTAGATGCTTCTGCATTATTACTTGCATTTTCTCCAGGAGGTACTTCATTTGATGTTGGATTTGCACTACCTGTCGTAGGTGCTGCTGAGGGTGTTTCCGGCAAATCAATTTGTCTTTGCACAATACCAAAATTACCTAATGATTGTGTGCTTCTCCGTATGGTGGTTTGAATTTCTCTGTCCAGATTACTGACATATAAACCAGATATATGTCCAACATGTTGTAATGATGCATGCCTATTTGATAATGTATCTCTGTTCGTTTCAAGGGGAACATTCGATTGCTCCAATTGTGTATTTCGATCGGTAAAACTTGACTCTGCCTGTACTACTCTCGTTTTTAGTGCAGCTAGTTCGGTTATGTCCTTCTCAAGACCCAATTCGCTTTCCTTCAATCTTGTTCACACATCGTTATACTTTCGTTGCAGATTTGCAATCATTTCTTGTAGTTCATTCTTATCTATTTTTAACTGGTTTGTTTTACTCTCCATCGATAACCATATACGGATTTGATTGAAAAATGCTTCCACACTTTCAGGAATTTTAAACTGATATTCTTTAACAGCTGGCTGAAGGATATAGACCATTCTCTGGTACCATCCGTCGTTATCACTATAAACATCATCTTGCATTTTCTCATCTACTAGATTCGCATCTCCTTGCGGTACAATATCCATTGGTGGATGTTCGAGATCCGGTAGAATATAATTTATCTCCACCAATTTATCTACCAGTCTTACCTTACAGGCTTCCATCTACATACGCTGTACATCTTCCTTACTTGGTATCACAACAGCATGAAATATCCGAAGGGACCATACTGTTTCCTTATCTTGAATAATGTAATATTTCTGTTCTTCCTGTTAGAGTAGATCAAATATTTCTCCAGTTTCCCAAGTATAATGTGCGAACGGGTGCAACACTTCCTTTCTTAACTTCTTCCAGTCTACTTCACGTGATCTTTCAATTGCCAGTAATACTTTTTTAAGATCGTAATCTGAATTGTAATACATTTCAATTAGAAACCGATCGGTGCTATAACTTATCAATATTTCTGGAAGGGGTGTTATTATACCAAGATCGTTACTGGCCCTCAAACTCGTATCAGCTTTTTTACTGACTTCAATTATGTACCAGCAACACTGCAGGAAAGGACCAATAAAAAACTGAACTGCTTCCTTCTTTACAACCTGATCATACATCGCTTGAAAAAGATCGTTTCAATACAAGATTGGATCTAGATAGTGTTCCGGTAACGGAGATGATGGTGTTGCAACAAGCACAGACGGTTCCATCTTTTCTACTACATATGGCACAGGCATGTAATAACGTTGTCGATCTGTTGTTGACATAGAAAATGCTCCGATATCATGCCATTCTAACATTATTGGAATGACGACAGAACTTGACCCTGACGGATTTGATTTTCTCCCTGCTTTCGTACGTCGTCTCATTCGTGCCTCATACGCTGAATCCTCTTCCCAACATTCCTTATTGTCGAACATGTACAAATTTGGAAGTGGACGAGGCAAAATAGTTGGTACTTCTTCTAAAGCCTCCCATATTTCCGTTCGGCGCTGCATTTCATGTATTATTTTCACAGATTTTGTCTTATAACCTACCTCTTCTGGACACCGTACCCATATTGTGTCTACTGGTTGAACGGCAATACACTTCGACGCATTCGCTTCCATATGCGCCCATTTTTTGCTCAACTCTGTTGCCTAGATTTTCTCCCTCATCTTCTATCTTCATTCACATTATTTCCAGTACCGGGTGGAACATCAGTCATAACTTCATACCTTTAATCATAAAACAACCTGTCCCGTTTACATTGCGCAAATGTACTTCTTTACATTAACTGGGGGTCTTGCTCTTCTTCCTTCTCCTGTACGTTTATAACGATGTTCGTTTACCATATTCGTATGTGTGAGTTGTTAGTTAGAACTTCGAGATGTACGGAATGGATCAGCAAGCATTACTACCGTAGTGGGACGCTGCTTTTCCACTAACGCATATTCCGTCGCCTGAAATTCCGTACTTTGATCCGATGACAGCATATATGGTCTTTCTATGGCTGTGTTGTTCATGGCGTGGTTGTATATTCTTGGTATTGATGTTGAAGAATGAACGTTTGGCAAAGGAGCCCGTCTACTTTTCCCATTCCTGTCCTTCATGGTTTTTGTTTGTCGTAGTTGCGTTTAGGTAATAATGTGTTTGTCACTTTTTCGAATATTACTTACTTACTACCGAAACGTTGTCTTTGCTTCGATACTTTGGTTGTTGAATACTGTTTTTTTAAAAAATAATTTTATAATTATGACTTGTTCTATCCCCCTTTACTGTACCATACATATGACTTTCTTTATTCCTTCCCATATTTCCTATATCTAGTCATTTTCATTATTGTCATTTTCTTTATTGTCCACTACACAGGTTATGACACTATTTATCTGTTCACAATGTTGTTCTTCTATTATTAATTCCGTTGTTATAATTCCTCCGTTCCGGTTTATACTATTTCATCACGATAACAAAGTCCGTTTATTTCTTTGCAAATATATCGATCAAGTAACCGTTTACGGTATGTCTGCCCTACTACTGCCCGTTATTCGTGGTTTTTTGACCAATCCCATTTTTTACTTCCTTCTTCTCTATTTTCCTTTATGATCATTTACGTTTTCATATGTTCTCTCTATATCCTCATAGGTATACATGTCCCTCTCCTTACGCGAGGAACATACACGAACCATTACCTGTCAACGTAACATTTTTCTTCAAATCTACCTCCAACAATATCCGTTCTTTCTCATCCATGAAATGATTTTTACCTTTTTCACACATATGTCGACCAACCTTTTTTTTCTTCATTTCAAACAATTTTCTTTCATTTTCCGACTGGTTATAATTTTTTCCCTCTTTCACATCGTCGTTTCGTTTCTTATACGTATCCTGTTCATGATATTATGCATAATGACACAACCTTCTCCAATTGATTCGCCTACATGATCATTTTCATTTCCCACGCTTTGATAAACAAGCCTATACTTCCTCTTTAGGTTATATATAAAATTCTTCATAACTTTCCGTACTGTATGGTGGCTTTCATTATAAATAAAGTCATTTTTTCTCTTCATTTTCAGTGTTTTCAATGAAGATTGGCCATCTTGGATAACTTCCATCCACAATAAAGTATAATAAATGACGAGTGATGCCAGAGTATTTTACATTTTACCCCTTGTCCAAGTAAAGTGTCAAATCCGTACAGAATATTTCTGGAAGCAACGGCGAAGATTTTAAAGGTTTAACGTTTCCAACACCAACATTTGGTATACTCTACCAGCTCCAACAATACTTGTCAAGGTCAACCCAACATTCAACATTTTTGGAATGATCACTTCCTTCTATATTGAAACCGGTTCCGGTATCACATGTCCCAGGTACAGACTTCATGTTAAAACAATCCAGAAACTCAATTGAACCAGGAAAACATTTCTAACCAACTTTTTTGTATCTTTTCCTTTTCCATGCCGCACGGTCGTCTGTTTAATAAATGCTTCCCGTATAGCTCGCTAATTGTCCGACAAAATTGAATTACACACAACTGAACATCTTCTACTTCCAATTTGGCATATTCTCCCAAAACAGCTGCGTACCTTCCGGATCTTATTGCTGAAATTGCACATAGTATACGCATCTCTAATGTTGTTGTATTTCCATTTTCCTTTCTGGTAGAAGGACCCTACGCATCTGGCCTACTGTTCATGAAATCTATCTTCATTTTGTTGAAAAGTTATTTCAATACATTGAACATTTTCTGAAACGTCCAATCGGTGCACGTATCCCTACTCAATATGTAATTTACAGTTCGTTTCAACATAGACTTATAATCACTTTCACTACGATTATCCAAAGCATTCTCCCCTTTCATCTCCACCTCGATATCTTCTTTCTCCTCAATTTGGTTTAACACCTTTTTGCGTAATTTTTCTTGTTGTAGTTGAAGTTTTACTATGACGTTGATAATCTTCCGTTGGCGGTTGTGCTTCTTTTATCGCCTTGAGACCTACATTTTCCAAACCGCTTCCAACATGCGCCTTTGACTCCGCTTTCAAGCCACCATTCGTAGACATTTCACTGATTTCAATTCCAATTTTGCTTCTCCGTTCCCTACTTTGCGTGGTAAAATTCTTTCAACCGCTACCAAAGATTGAACGACGCTCCACGATATCAAAACTGCTTCCCGTTCTCTCTCGAAAATAAAACAGCAATGTCTTTTTCACTCCAAATTATATTGTTTTTCTTTTATACACAATTACAGGTGCTGTTCATGTACCAACACTTTCTCTGTACATCTCACTGGACCTTACACATCAGTGGGTTTGCAACTGTGTGCCTTGGTGTGGAGGGCCAATTCACTCAATCAAAGTTACTTCATTTATACTTCAATCTTCTTATTTTACAAATAGATTGTGTCTACAGTTAATCTACTAGTAGTAGTAGATAGTACACGTGTAGTATCAAGGTAAATTTACATACTTAGTACCACAGTTTAAACATAAACAGTACCTGACTACTAGACTGTACAATGTATACAACCACGTGTCTAGTGACTCAACTTGTTTAGTCTCACACTGAACGACGATAACGACGACGCGCGCTTCGCTTCTGCTTTCTACAACATCACCTACATATATTCTCGACGACTTGTTCTTAGACTTGACTATGCTTTCTGCATGACTCTGCTTTCTGCAACATCATCTACATTCGAATCGCGCTTCTTTTCGTCTACTCGCGCTAAGAAAAGCAAGACTCGCGCTTCGCTTCTGCTTTCTGAATACAATAATTCCTGAGACTCGCACTTCGCTTCGGTAACATCTTCAATGTGGGAGATATTATTTAGAATATGCGATTGGAAAGAGTATATGTAGTATTGTCAGGATAACTACCCTACTCCTGAAAATTGTGAACAATACTTGTCCCAACTGTTTGAAGAACCGGTCAATATGAAACTTCAACTTTCTGAATTGGTTGTCCCCGATTTTGATATCTTTGATCAGAATACCTCCGTTGCTTTGTGTTTCATAAATGAAATGAAGCCAACATATCCACTGACCGATGATAATATAGTTTTGAAAGCGATCTATACAAAAACGTGTACGCATTGTAAAGTTATAAAATGCACTTAATCATTCATTGATTACGATAGTAATATTAGCCATTTATGCTCTAATTGTCGAAAAGTTCCACAGGTAAATGCAATTATTGACAAAATATTTTATGTAATCGACGTTGACACCATACATCGAAATGTGTTTGATTTTGTGTGCGTTATTCATGATGCTAACTTTAAAGCATCTCGGAAAGCAGACATTCCGATAGAAGGCCTTTTTGTAAGTTTTAGATACATGTTTCCAAATTTTGATAATGGAAGGGAAACAGTGAAGCTCAAAATATTTTTTGTAAAAATATTGAAAAAGTTGAAGGGTTGAAATATATAAAAAATGGTGGTTCAAAAACGAGAAAAAGTTTGATTTGTTCTGAAAGTTTTTTCAGAACCAGGAATGAATTGAACGACTCAAATGAAAGAAAGCGACAAAAGGATGTGAATCATACAATAACATGTAATGGGTTGATAACATTTTCGTACAAGGATAAATTACTGAATGTAAGGATTAAGCACGATTTACATCACCACGCACCTATAATTTCTGAAGGACTATCTAAATATCATATTGAAAGAGTGGCTAGCTTAAGCCAATCGGGTATGTCACCATTTCAAGTTACGAGAACATTAATTTCTGAAACTAAATCTGTTGTACTGTATGATGATATATACAATGAATGGTCAAAATCAATTCAATCTGTATTTAAGAGGCATTCTGATCCAAAAACTTCTTCTATTATTTATTTAAATAATTCTGAAAATATGTCATTATTATATTTACAAAGTGAACCATTTGATTTGGGTATTGTCACTTCAATGTGGAAAAAGATTGTTACTGAATTTTGAATTGAGGGACTACTGATAGATTCTACATTTAAGACAAACAAGGATAGGTTGGAATTATTTTCAGTTATGGTTTCCTGTTTTGGAACATGGTTTACTCTCGCATATTTCCTTCTAGAGGCAGGTACAGAGGGAGAAAATAAGTAAAGAGAAGAATCAATTTCATTGTCTCTTGAGAAATTGAAGGAACGATGCCCATTCCTGAACCCAAAATTCTTTTTAACTGAACAAGAAGTTTCTCAGATAAATTCGATAATGAAAGTTTTCAACATGTACCCTTCTCTATGCCTGTGGCATTTAATACGGGCCGTAAAAATGAAGATAGTAGATGCTCGAAAACGAAAGGTTAGTAATTTATCCGAGGGAGATGAAAAACATCTACTTTTAATAAGGCATACTCATTTCTCTAGATGCGCATTATTTTATGGACAAACTGACGAAGATCTTCATGAACGTGCAGTACAAGAAATTCAATCATTTTTTCATGAGAAAAAGGAAGCGGAAATGTTACGATATTTAATGTGCAACTAGTACGACGACCATAATTGGGTGCTTTGGGGTCGTCGAAAAAATTACAAAATATCATTGAGTCGAACTACAATGAAAGTAGAAACTAATCGATCCGTTATTAAGCGTCTTTATCTTCTTCCGTTCAACCGACTCCGCGTGGATTTTCTTCTGTATGTCATCGACTAAAGACTTATTTCAAAATTCAACTCAGATCTTACAGCATTATCCAATGGGATGAAGAAATCGTGTTGGTGGAAAACCTTTCGACGTGAGTGGGAAGCCTGCAGAAAGACGGAAATTCATGGAGAATATATTACAAATACATACAATTTCATGTGCTCATGCCCAGCTTGGCTGAGAAGTCAATTCTTTCTCTGTAAACGCTTAGTACAGAATTTAAAGTGCTAATTATATAGAAATTTTACAATCAACCACTCCACCATTAATTGTAATCGAAACTAATGTTAGTAGACTATTTGCTAACATTGACAACGAGCATAAGGGTTCAAATAATTTACGTCATAATGATTCGAACGTTTCTGAAATTGAACCGAATTAGAATAACCATTCATCAATTATCTTCACTTCAATTGTTGAAGACGAAGATGAGAATAATGTAGACTACGCTGCTGAGGTCAATGGGTTGCTTTCATGGATTATGTCTCATACAGAAGAATTGTGTGCCGATGGTAATGGAGAGGCTCAGTTAACATTCACATATAATAACATTCCGGCCCAATTACTGAGATATAAAACAAGTGTCTTGAAATCCAAAAATGAGAGACATCAAACGACCACATGGGGAGACAGAAATACAATTTTTTTTGCCTTAATCTTGTAATACGATTTTTTTTCTTGACCATGTTACAAGATCATTCTGAATGGAAAGATTTGTAATAAAAACTTAATTCAGCACAATAGAAAACAATTATACGTCGGATTGATTTTCTATTGGTTGAAAAATAAATATTTTTTGAAATTTTTTGAAATTTTTTTGAAATTTTTTTTTAAAAACAATTAATACCATAGTAGGTGAGCAATTGGATAGTGAGTTTGAAGGGAGTAACGAAGTTAATTCATTCATATCAGCTGACATCGATAATGAATTGGGCATTCCAGTAAAGCTTGTTATGTTCACTTAAATCACCGTGGATGAACTTCGGAATATGGAACATTTTCCTCATGATGATGCACAAGTTGAAATAAGCTTTGGACAATCGTCCAACCGATAAGGCCGATATCAACCGTCATATATGAGTAAAATGTTGAATCTGTTTTCCGCCCACCATCTTCATTCATTGTAGGAGGAGGAGGAGGAGGTGCACATTGTGGACGACCATTTGAAGGATCCTCAGTACCAGGAGGAACAACACTAGAAGGACCAGACAAAACCTCCAATAGTACATACAGACCGTGTGTAAAAAGCGACGAAACAACTAATATCATTATTTCTTGCAGCTTGGGATAAGAAAGTTGCAGCTTTCTTGTAAATGTGCTGTTCAATCTTTGACATTTTTAAAAAATCTGTGGATTCAAATAATACTTTCCAATTTGATGATAAAGCCAGTCTTCTTTCTTAAGGATCTACAGATATTATAATATTTTAAATCTACGACATAATACAGTACCAACGTCATAAGCCCGATATCCTAATACTAAAGAGCTCGATCACTATTTCCATCTGTGATAGGTTACATGTAGAGATTCCAAAAATTAATATCATCACTACCTAAAAAATACGGAGTGGCAAAAATGGTAATTGAATGCTTACTTTGTAAATTTCCACCTATTGACACACTTATCAATGCAAGACGTGATGAAGTTTTTGAACGAAGAATATATGATAAATTATTTTTGTAAATTGTTTTTAAGTCAATAGCTTCATCAATAATTATTATATCAGGACCTGGATAACATAAATGGAACATAACTTCTTTTCTTCTTTTAACATCTGACATTTTTTTTGATAATCCTGCGTAATCATTGTATGATACAATTAATAGACCACCTGTTTTTTTCCATTGCATGAAAGAATAATACCATGACTCGTCACGTAATAATCTTACTTTGAATTCAGGTAAGGTAACCTTTTGACCGGTACGATGCCAAATGTCACAATTTGGATTCGATGCGAGAAGTAAAATTTTCTTACGTCCATTCATTTTTATAGTTGTTTCATCGGCAAATGTTGTACACTATAATTGTGCAAACAATAATATTAATTGATGCGTTGGAAATCAAATACCATGGTTAAAACTTACTCCAGCATCATCACCATTACAATCATTTTCCAAAATAGGAACAACAAGAGAAGACCAAAGAAATCTTAATATATTGAAAAACAAGGATGGCATTTTATTGTCTTCAATTTCAACTATACCTTTGTGTTCGGAACAGGACGTAGTCTTTAGTGAAACTTCTATTATTTCTGTACGATGGCTATCTTTTAAACCACGCCAAACAATATATGATTTCCCATCATCTGTTTGTTCAGGTAATTTACTTTGTGTTTCGATGAATGTACGATATCGGTTTGAAACTTTTCGGATTACTGTATAATTTCGTTTCAGGTTGCTTTCTGATGGTAGAATTTCTTCCACTTTGTTTCGTATATCACATCCGTCGTCGTTGCCAGCATTGCCGTTTTAATCATTGTTACTGTGACTTTTAGATTTGGGTTGTTGTTGGTTTGTAGTTGTCGAAGTCGCAGCCGCACATGAGAGCTGTTTCGTAATCTCAGTTCCTGGTTTAGGTGCCGTTGAAGCAATAAAATCGCCGATATCATCTAGGTCATCATTGTAGATTCCATCTGTGCAATGGCCGTGAAAACCATCTAGACCGTCATCTTGAAGGAGGTTGGGAGACGATGAGGGTTTTTGTTCCGATTGAGATGAGGAGGGTTGTTGTTCGGATTGAGACGAGGATGGTTGCTGTTCCGATGGAGATGAGGAGGGTTTGTCTCTTGTAGTAGACAAGCAAGTGTTCAAGAAGTTCCCGAACCAAAAAAAAGACCCGAACCGAGAAAATGTTTTTCTTTACATGCGCGCGTCGTCGTCGTTCAGTGTGAGACTAAACAAGTTGAGAAACTAGAAACGTGGCTGTATACAAATACTACAAAGAAACTAAGTGTCAAAGTCTTTGAGACACTAGACACGTGGATGTATACATTGTACAGTCTAGTAGTCAGGCACTGTTTATGTTTAAACTTTGGTACTAAGTATGTAAATTTACCTTGATAATACATGTGTACTAGCTACTATTACTAGTAGGTTAACTGTACAATCAATATACTTGTCAAATAAGAAGAGTGAAGTACAAATGAAGTAACCTTGATTGAGTGAATTGGTCCTACACACCAAGGGACACAGTTGCAAACCCACTGATGCGTAAGGTCTAGTACCATGATGATTGATGGTAATATTTACAGTATTACCTGTAAACGTAGAAATTCGAGAGAACACAGATTCTGATGATGGTATCGAATGAGTGGCTTGTTCGGGAGAATTATGCGGATTGGGAATGGAGGAATCATCATCTTCAACTTCTCCAGACTTGTTACTTGAATCGACATCCATTTTTCGTTTATTCAAAGAACGTTCTTTTGTTGAGTTCTTCTCCAAAATGTCTCGCTGTTGCCTCTTACTCAAACCGCCACGAAGATGTTGATAACTCTTCAAAGAACGTACATCGAGATGTCCTGTACGCAATGCGGCGGAAGAGTCCACATGACCAGACTCGAAAAGCAAAGAAGCCAGGGTACCTCTAAGACATGTGTCGTTACCCACCATTTGACACCAGAACCTGTGATATTCTCCCCGGTAGCAGCATGAATTCACAATACGCATGAACAAATTTCGACCGAGATTCTGCGGCTTGAAGTACTCCGAAATGTCCATAGCACTATGCTTGATTGCCAGAAAAAAGAGATGATTTTTTGAATGGATTGACTTCTGAAGAGTGATGTAGTCATCAATGTCATCATAAAAATTAGTCACCCGTTCACAATAACTCTCATCCCAAACACAAACCTGAACAGGTTTATCCCCAATAGCCTTCCAACCACCCTTGTTTGTTTTGGGACCACCAAAGCTAGATCCAAGGGCCTCGCTTATCTTCCACACATACTCCTTGTCCAATTTCATCCTCGGAAACTGTGACAAACGGAGAGTGGCCAAAGCGGTGGGGCGCATGGCGGTTACTCTGACAATTGTAGAAACCAGGAGACTCAGATATACTTGAGGTGTAGAATTGGACAGTAAAGGAGAGTGATACAGCTTCAAAAAATCGGCAAGAGTAAGGAAATTATGGCTTTGATTATGATACCTCATTGCCTATAAGTCCCGGGTCTTTTTCTCTAAGACGGCAAGAAGGCCTCCCGAAGGGCACGTAAACATTAGACCACTTAGTAAGTCAAGGTTATACTTCCAAGCAGTGCGAAAGGCACGTTGAGTTCCAAGTACATATGTATTGAGGGTTGTGGGCATTAAATCATTTCCCGTTTCCTTGTTTTTGACTGAGGAAATAAACTCAATTATGTAGAACCGAAACCTCTTCAAATATTTTGTTGCTCAGTTACTGAACCCAGAAGGCAGGAAAGAACCACCAGCCTCCGGGAACATGAAAATAAGACCCTCCATTATTTCATCTACATTATCCTTTTTATCAACTTCGAAAACGAATTCACAAAGGCAGCGAAGATTAGAGAGAGAGTTCCTTTTTTTGTGTTTGGGGAAATCCGAGCACCTAGAAGGTGAGCGAATTTGTCGGAGTGGGGCGTTATCACTGTTGTCAATTGATCAAGTGGAGGAAGGGTTACAGAAGAAGATGGCAAGACGTCTTCGAAGTCATCATCTTCGCTGTAAGTATAAATGGTTTCACTGATGTGCGTCATGGATTTAATCACGTAGAGTTGGTAGATTTAGATTGGTGTATAGGTTGATAATGTGCGGAGTGCGAGGAGCTATTTTTCGTGCTTCATAAGACAGTACACCAGATTGTTTAATTTGTCTCACTTCGCAAATAGTCTAAGCAATTAATTTGTGTAAGTGAGACTAATTGAAAATACTGAAATTAGTGAGAACAAAAATTAGTCTAAGAGAGCTTCTCAATTTCAATGAAAAATGGGGTAACAAAGAAAAAAGTTGTTTATTTTGATAGAAAAATGAAATGAACAAACCGAAGTTATTATTTCAAAGCAGGAACAGGCTCACCATCAAAATGACTCTTATGCTCTCTAACTATCTCCTGGAGGTGTGGAAAGAGTTTTTCAACTCTCCAAGTGCCATTGAGATCCAGACCAGCTGTACGTTCACTATCATTTTGTTCATTGTTATGGTTATTATGTGTTACATTATTGTTATTATTATTTGCGTTACCATTAGTGCCATTAGTGGAATTATGATTAATATTTTGTTCATTGTTATGGTTATTATTTGTTACATTATTGTTATTTTGAGTACCAACATTTCCATAATTCTTAATACTATTATTACTGATTTCTTCATTTTCATTATTTCCTTCTGCCAATATTATCATTATTATTTTGAACATTAAAATTATTGTTAGATGTAATATAATTATCATCTGTATTGTTTTTGATGTTATCGTTGCTTGATGGGATTGTTGATGCAGTAGAAGATACGTTTTTTGACAATTGATGAAAAAGATTTTCCTTTTGGTGTTTCCTTTGGGTTTTTATAATTTGTTGAAGTGGTTGTTGTTGTTGTTGAGCTGGCTGATCTTTAATGATTTTTACTAGCGTTTGCTACTTTTATTTATGTTTCTTTTATTTTTCCTTTATAATTCTTGCTCTGTCGAATGCTGCTTTTATCGGCGAAGGACTGTATTTATATATGTTTATTGCTTTGATCGTGATGTTGAGAACGGATAATGAAGTTGGAGGAAAAAAGGGGGCAGAATTTGAATAATAATGAGAGGATGAATGAAGTATGAAACATTGAAGACGCACAGACAACTGATGAACGAATTAATACCATTCAATTTGGACATGATGAACGGTAAGATTTATGACAGATCTCTTGGTGTGAAAATCATGCTAAACCAAATTGAGCGTTATAACATTATTTGGATATCATGCAGGTGAGTTTCGTGGAGGAATTGCAGTTTCTGTAAAATGAACTAAGTGATGCTATTTAACTAAATTTTAATTAGAATTAGTTAAGTTAATTTTTTTTCTGTTATTTAGACTAACCAATTAATTAGAATAAGTTGGACTAATCGAAAATACTCACTTGTTTTATGACCTGTAAAATTAGTCTAACTGAGACTAATTAATCAATCTGGTGTAGCTGAATCGTTGGTGTTAAATTGAATTGGTCACACCTCACTCGGGTTTGTGGCAGTTCGGTTTTGGTGTCTGTTCTTTCTTTGGGGTCTGTTGAAATGACGATAAAAAAAAAGAACGTTGAGTACATTGTGAATTACCACGCTGCAATTGTGAATTGACACGCTGCAATTGTAAATTGAAATTTAACTATAATTGCCAAGTACACATAATAATAATATTTTAATATTTTTAATATTATTTAATATAAAAATATTAATATTTTGAAAAATATTAACACATATTATGTAAAATAAATATTATTCATACACACATTGCAGTGTGCTCGATTGACAAACAAGTTGTCACCTGCAAAAAATATTAATACGTATTATGTAAAAGAAATATTATTATTATTTCCACACACATTACAGTGTGCTCGATTGACAAACACATTGTCAACGGATTTTCAGGGCTTTTAAATTTTTCAGCCCTCCATAGAGGGCTAGAAGTCTTTATTTTTGATTAAAATTTACTGCATCACCTATATTTACACTGCTTAGAGGGCTGGGAAAAGGTCAAAAAAATTATGAAAAATCGATGGTGTTTATTGTAAAACATTTATTTTACACTGTACGCCAAAATGATTTCTTGTTCATGTAAGCTTTTTCAAATTTTTACTGTACTATCCCTGTTCACATCAAATTAAAACTATTTAATTTTCGTTGTTTTTATGAAGTGCGACATGAAAATCGGTTGACAAGCTCGTTGTCGACTGGTCACTCGGGCCATTGTCAACCCTCGGGCTAATATTCGCCCTCGCTTCGCTCGGAGCAAATAGGTCGACAACACATACATAACCCTCACGCAGCGGACATCGTACTTGCGAAATATATCCAAGAACAGTACGATGTCAACCCACGCCCAGGAAATAGCTTAAAGATGGGGGATATTTTGTCCATGCTATACATCGTAGGTATCAGATAAAGCCGCATTTAAATACGTCCCGCCGCTACTTGAAGGGGTGGTAAAAGAAACCCCCCATCTCAGCTACCCCGTTAATATCTCAACTGACCTCAGCTTTCGTCGCGCTCTTAATTGAGAAACGTCAACCTGAATATGCACTCGACGCAGCGCTCAGATTCACAGCCTATTTTCGCGCAAGCGGAGTGATTTCCCTCACTTGGAAGGATGTGGTACTCCCTGGAGACGTTCGACTCGCATTCTTCACACCTGGTATAGCCGCTCTGTTACGCTTCCAGCGAAAGACCCCACGTACAAGTAGGTCAATATCAATTTCTAACTTCAAATGTCCCAAAACATATACAATTATAACCCACGGCACGCGTTTATGCCCTTAACAAACAGTGAATCCAAAATCCAGCATTTCACTAAACCTTATTTACCCACAATACCGTGCAGCCTTTGCGTATGCGTTCTTCAACCTACAGCCAGTCCTATTCACTACCCATTCGCCATGCATTGGTGCTGCGACTGAGGATTCCATAAATCAAATATAAGTACAGCAAATCGCAATTAGAGGCCGCTGGAAGTCCCCAAGTCTGTCCGACATTACGTCAACAATTAACAAGCATGGTTGGCATCACGCCTCACAGGCCTGCGAAATCAACTCTCCATCAAACAATACGAAAAACTGCACCTCAGCATAATTCGGCACATTAAAGAATGCAACAACCTCGAAAAAACGAACAATTAATTCTCAACATTCACATACGCAAGTACCACATAAGAAACTCACATAAGCTACATTGTAAGCCGTCGCGGAAACTGAAAATACCGTTTATGCGTACAATTTGACACGTTCTCGTAATAATTTTTATCATCTTATTCTTCTGAAGTCCCTTTTCCCACATCAAACAACTCAGCCCAGCCTAACTCCCATTCACCTACCTCAATGTTCAACTTTGTACAACGAACGGCTAAAAAGTTTTAAAATAACCTTCTCGGCCTCCACTAACTTGCACGCTAAAATCCGACCGTTTTTTCCTTTTTTCTTTTCCTGTCACCTTACCTTCATCCTTCCGTTCGTCATACCCAACCCTATCCTCAATCCGAATGAACCCGCCTCACTCCTTAACCAAGACCAACATCTACACACTCACCTCAGCTGTCAAAAATTCAACAAAAAATTGCTGCATATCTGCCATTTCTCCAAACACCAACGTCTTCCAGCCTGATCAGTCGCACTAAAATCCATAACAATGGAACCCGATCCAACACAGCCATGGTCCTTCAACCACACAAGGAACCCTCCAACACCAAATGAACTACCTGCACACCTGCCTTCCCAAACCAATATTCCCCTTGCCACGAAAATACCTAAATTTCCCCCGACAGGCCAAAAAACGTGCCAAATGTCTTTCAACGCCTGGCGAGCAACCCAATGACCCTGCCTCCCAATCCCATATTCTCAAACACCACGTCT
>JAULBU010080346.1:0-51030 GCA_032358235.1 Odonthalia washingtoniensis | reverse complement strand
GTTAATGTCTAACGTTATTATATTATCCAGCGTCCTCAGGGTCAACCAGCATTTATACTGGTTCTAGCTTCTTTTGAGATCAGATTTGAATCTTACACGTGAATAGCAATGATAGCTATTATCAGAGTAGAAATGTGGTAGTCATTAGGGTGGGATTCTAATAGTGAATAATACACGTGTTCATGATCTGATCATAGTAAAGAGAAAAATATGTGTGCTGAAGTAAAACAATGAAATACTGTGTCAACTGTATTTCGCGTCATTTATTACGGTGTAGCAGAATACTGTTGGTAGCTAAGCGCTGTCCGAGGTCTTCTACTAGTCACAGTGTCAATGTTTATACAGTGTACAGTGTAAAGTAATTCATCTTAGGTGGGTTTTGTTAACTACCCTGTTTTTTTTCGTGCACATTTAATTTCGTTCACTTTATCTCCTTCGAGTACGCCACCGTACTTTCCTTCGATCATGCGCCCCGTTTGTTTGAGAATCCTCCCATCCTTACGATGGTTTCACATATGCGTTCATAATCATCATCATCTTAGTACGTCTGTCTTCACTTATGCATTCATCATCATCATCTAAGTACGTCGGTATTTTGTGATCGTCGGATCCAGTGGGTTGTTTCGCATGACCCGATCATCTACTTCATCGAATCATTTAGAAATAGAGGGCTTGCAGTACATTGAAAAATTCAACCACGGCCAGGGAGTGGTATATCACGCTCAGCTCCTTTATGTGGTGGATTCCTATATCATGGAAGCCGACTAAGTAATTCGTTTAGCTAATTCACCTTCCATTGAACGTAGAAATGATGCACAGAGACGCTTGACGCACCTAATAGAAATAGGATCTTGGAGCTGTACGTTCATACAATTTCATGTTTCGGACATTCCAGGAATTGTTCGGAAATTGTAGAAGAAGCAAAAAGTATTGAAGGACTGGTTGGAAAGAAACAAACATTCGAATGCACATTTGACAGCTGTCGACCAATCTCTGACACGCGACTGGCGATGTAGAGTCTCCACGATGTACAAATTCTGGGCAACCGCCCAGGAAGGCGAGCAAATGGTTGCAGAAACTGGACTTCGTCGTCTTCTTCTCGGTATCATCCGACATAGAATTGATGCTCCTGGTTCTCTGTTTGAAGATGTGCTTAGCGGATTCCGTCTACGTAACCGCTCAAGTTTAATAAACCAGTTTCAGAAATCTTGGAATCCTGCTCCTCTAAATACTCCATCGGAAATATCTCTCTCATGGCAGGTTTGGCAGGAATGGAAAGGTAATCGGCCGGTGATATATGATGAGGGCGTTGATTTAATAAATGGACACTACCGATATTAGTATGTTGGAGATTATCTAAAACTATATCAGTGGGTCCGTCTGATATTAACAGGTATGTATGGAGAACAAGCAAGGGCATATAATCACAATTCAATTCACTGCGGCAACGCAGTGATGATCATATGTAATGGAACCGACGTAGAGGACACAATTGAAGCCGCAACAGATGACATAGGGCAATTGATGGTGCTAGCAGTCGGAGAAATATTCAAATATGGAAACAAAGACTCCTGGAACGTCACCCGAATAATGAAAGAACAGGAATCGATATTCGCCGTAAGATGGAACAAACTACATCTTCTGCAACTTCGTGAAGGCGTCCGTCGTGTAGGTCTGGTCCATAACTGCGTCTCTCGTCATGTTTACACAGGGAGAAGGCTTGTACGTCACAGCATCGATGCAATGGGAGGCGGAAGTTCGTGGTTCTTAAAAACATTGATGGGTACCCACCACACATGGGATGACGGTTCAGAAATATATATGCAGAATAAATTGCAATAGATTTAATATTTCAACTTTTAAAACAACAAATAGGGTTGTAGTGTACTAATTCACTGTATATTTCGTACTATAACAGCCTCGATGCAGTAGAGATAAAATATAGTAAACATATTTACAATACACACAAAAAAGGATCATTTTCTTAAATTACAGCAGTTTTTCTCCATTAATAGTTTCCATTACACACTGATTTTGGGACCGAAGTTAGTCTAATTCTGTCTCACGTTTCGAACGTTCTGTCCTACTAATTACTAATTATAATTATTGGTATTGTACGTCTAGTAGACTTATCATACCATTAATGTTTAGAAGATCCGTATTTTTAATTCAGCTGCACTTTAATTGTGAAATTAAACGTACTTTTGTGACTCAAAACCGACGTTCGGTTCAATGATTTCCATGTCTGATTACTGTAAATATTACCAGCACCGCACCGTTTATATGAACTGATGTGTCACACATAAATTATAAATACAGTACAACTGAAAATAATTTATTGATATGAACAAATTTTTCTTTGCATATATCATGTTAGTACTACTGTACAACAAACATAATAGTGAATCATACTATATGTAAATAGGTAATAACAGTACTGTATGAGATATATTACTTATCCTTATATCCTTAATTCAAATTGGACACAAACCCCATCACAACAGCAACCCTTATGTGCTAACATCAATGATAAAATTAATAGCGATATTCCTTCTCCTTCCACAACAATTTCGTTGGGACCAACCAATGTAGGTCAACTTTTAATCACAGCAATAAACACACGATTATCTTCGCTTAATGAAGATTACTGTCACGTTAATCATCAAACCATTGACAGTAATCCATCATCCTCTCCTTCTCCTGCATTTTTATCTCCGTATGGAATTTTCTCGGTACTTAATCATTGTGCAATACACAAACTAACGCATGTAACTGATCATTTTATCCCAAGTGTTCCAACTATAAACACTCTAGACTGAGGTCATACCGAATCAATTAATGTAACCATGTTGCCTACGATTGTTTCTTGTAACTATGATATATGTGGTCACTTTTCTGATTCCGTATTACCAACCATTAGGAAACGTAATATTTTGAAACTTTATAATATGAAAAATGATATTTTATATTTATATTCGTTCATTTATTTCATTATTCGTTTAGTAATTTCCGGAACTACTAATTATTCAAATACTCAGGTGAAAGATTATAAGAATCCAATAACTTTCAAGAAAATTAAAAGATAAGCTTCATTGACTTTTACGAAAGCTTTGTACAATCAAATTTTATCAGCTTACATTTTTCAGTCACGTGTTACTTCTACTACTCCGTTGAATAACTCACAAGTCATCAGCTGCCATTCCTGATTTCTTATTCATTCCTTGCCGTTCATCTATGGATGATAATGGTATGATTCCATATACTGCTTGTGGAGATTCTGTCGTCAGTATATTTTGGAATATATTTCCACGTTTACTTGAATTATTTTTAATTTATTCTTCCCATCACTAATCTGCAGACGACTTGGGAAGTGGTTGCTGGTCTTGCATGCATGGCCTCGTTAATAATGGCATGATTAATTAACATAGTTGTGGTACTCATGAATCAGCTGTTAAATTACCATACTTAGCTTATGTAAGTTTTCACTTTGTACATGTCACCTTGGACAGTCATTTTCCCTCAGTCCATACGGAAGTTATAGTATTCAAAGTGTAAACAATCAAATAGTAATATGAAAGGTGATATAACTGGAGTCGCTAGAAAGAAACAAAATGATGACAACGAACTAACAATATTGATTCCAACATTGAAAACCAATTCAGTTATATTTTACATAACACAGGTGAACACAAGACCATGTCACACGAAATCTGAAGAGCAAGAGAAGACTTATAAGAAAGTTACGATGGTTCAAGTATGACGGCATCTAATTCGCATTGGAATTATTAGAATATCTCATCCCTTTAATGACATGTATACATATATATATATATATATATATATATATAATATTTCAAATAACCACGAAGTATCAATCTCAAAAATGTTTTCTCCTAATTTTGATTGCGAAAGGGGATGACCCAGCTCTGTTCTGTTGTTAAAATACCACAGATTTATTATGTCCAAGTTGTAATGTTTCAACATCCAATATACGTCAGGTTGTTTCAGCACTACATCCTCCAGCTCCAGGAAGTACAACTTCAACACATCCGTGTTTATATTGATGAATCCGGTGAACATACTCATTTTTCAACCGGTAATCAGAACGGGAAGGATATTTTTTATACATGGACATAGCAAATATGATCATAGGGATTATGATCATAATGATATTGATCATAATGATGTTGACCATTAAGATAAAAAGGAAGCGGAGAACAATTACAATAGCAATGCGGAATTTACTTCAATATATATAGCTTACATATCAACAAAGTATGTTATACTTAAGAGAAGGAAAACACAAATTATTTCCAGTTGAAGAACATCAACTGATGTTTCATAAATTGAACCAAATCCTGGTTTTGGTACAAAGCCTGTCTAAAACATTAAATTCCATGGAGCATGACTTGATTACATATATGACTGTACATATCATGCTCCTGATACTCTACATGTGTTATGTCACACATTTCAGCATACTATTCCGTCTTTAATCATTCTCTTAAGGTTGCCAACTTTGGGTCTTATCTGCTTCACAGTTGAAAAATCTTTCTGAATGGTGGCTTTCCCGGTAAAAAATTGTTTCTATCAACATAGGACGGAATAGAAGAGGTAAAGTTGTATTGTTTTCAACTAAAACGCGCGTTACGATATCGGAATACAACTTGTTCACCACCTTACGACTTGTATCATACTTACGAGTAACACCACAACCCCCCACATCACCTTCATCTACTTCGTTATGTATAGCACCATCCTTTTCTCCATCATTCATTGTTTGTACCAGGTCAGCGGTGGACTTCTGCGCGGACGTCCCTAAACCACAACCATTATCATGGCAGTAATCGTCCTTCTCGTAAACAACAGCACATGAAGTCGACACAAACTTTCGATCAATCTGTTGTTTCAACTTACGATACAACGTTGAGATTTTGGCTGCAATTTGTTGCTCGGATGGTATAATGTATTGGGATGGGTCCGCTATTTGGAGCGCCTTTCTCATCATAGCGGTACTCATTTTTTCCCACGATCTTTCGTGCTGATTTCAAACCACAACTTTATTTGCTCTTCGTATTTTGTGAGTTGTTAATTCCCATGTTTCCTCCCTTCTTTGGTTTACACATCCACCCGCCATATCATATTACATTCATCAATTCGGAGTCAACAGTGACATCTTGTAATACTGGATTCGAGTCTGCTCTCTTTTAAATATCGAGTACCTCTTTCTTATATATTGCACTGCACGCACTATTCACGGCCTTACTGCGTGGAGAATTATCTTCCATCACCTTTTCTCATCTCACGTAATGTGCATCCCTTCTATCCCTTGATCTGTAACATCTCAAACATTTTGCACATGTAATCGTTTCAGTTTTCTTCCAACCTTTCCTACTTGCATCTTCAATAGATTCCAATTCTATAAATGATTCATCTATATCTTCATTTGATCCTTCATGCGCATAAAGTTCAGCAATAGAGTCGCCTACTATTTCAACGTCTTCATCATGATCAGCGCTTCCAATTGTTTCAGAAATGTTGGAACTGTTATTTCCGTACCTGTCGTGCACCAGCTCCATTTCTGCTGCTGCATGTGCTGCTTCAGTCAGTTCATTAATCACGTGACGACGTTTTATTGAATGTATAGTATTCATATACATAATACTCACACCTGTTTCGAAACCAGTGAAAATAATACAGTCAGGAGCTGAGATAAATCTATTGTTCACATATCTCAGACATGCTACCTCATGCGTTCTATTCACCCAACTGCCTGAAAGATCACCCACTTCAATGTAATTATACCTGACTTCATTCATATTATTGTTTCGAATCTGCATGACATACTCCATCCGCACGGTTTTTTTATCCCATTCACTCTGCCGTTCTCCAATAGAGAGGTCAAGCGCTGGACACCCATCCACTTGACCATTCATCGCCTAACTTCTATATGCAATAAATATAAACTTGCTACATGACGAACCTGGGTATTTATATACATTTGAATACCACTCCCCGTTTCGTTTCCTTTCCTCTCAATTTCCATTTACCCCACATTTCCAAGTTGAGCTAGTTTCTTTTTCTCTTAACCAATTTTATAACACTTCACGATTCCGGTTTATTGTGATAAGCTCCATGGATGTGTTTTCTAACCCTTTATCAAATGTAAGCGCTTGGATCACATCTTCTGAAACAATTACATCTAGTTGTCTTTCGTTCACGAAACGCATAAGGTGCCTTTTCGATATGACGTAGTGCACATCAACCATGTTTTCCATCCTGTGCCGCAGGATGAATTATTCCATTCAAATCAAATTGCTGCCTCCCACAGGTGCTTGTTGCGATCAGCCCGAACATATGATTCTTATAACAACGGTAATTGTCTGAAACTACCCATATCTTTTACAAAATGGTAGTTTTTGTCGTATTCGGTAAATCAGTGCCTCGAAAATACTGACTGTTTCAATGCAGTCTAGGGTTGTGTCATGTTGAACAATGTGATCAAAGAAGAACATCTGTATCTGGTCCTTCGTTTGCACTCCTCTTTTTGGAACATAACTATCAGCTTGATATTTCTCACTGCTGTTATTTCGTGAACTTAGACGATTTATTTTTTCAATTTATTTCTATGTGCCTCCCTTCGCTTTTTTCCCCATCCTCCTCATCAGTAGCCCTATAGAAAACATCTGTCCCATTCCACGACATGCCGCATTTCCCAAAGAATTTTGCAGTAGATTCCTGGTGGCGCACTGGTTCTAACTTCATCTTGAAATCCATAAAATATACGCAAGCAGTACCAGCACTTCTATTTTCCACGTATGTCATTATGTCTCAAATTATTTTTGTCTGTACCAACGATCTTTGTACGTGACCCATGTACAGCTTTATTTTGTTCTTACTATCATCAATTACTACATCCAAATCACTTTTTTTCAACAATGTCACCCCTTATTTCTTCAAGTACTGCAAATACTAATAAAAAATCCATACATCTAACCCTTTTGTGGAAATAAATAACACCGTCTAATAATGCAAAATTAACATTGTGAATAGGATCGTCATCTTTGGACGATATATGGGATATATAATTATATTTCAAGAAATCCCTGACACCATCCAACTTTTTGAGGTAGTAGCGCTCTTTAACTGTACTAACTGTTTCCCTTTCAACGAAGTTTCGCATATTTGCCAAATTTTCATATACAAGCGCATTGAGAATGTAATCAACGCATTCTCTGCTTTCTAAATCTCCCTTGATTATTGCTTTCAATACTTGCATGAATAATGATCGCAAAACGTTTCGTGTATCATAAATTACCGTCTCTTTTTGTACATATTTTCGCCACATACTCTCCATGCCAAGTTTCCTGGATACTGCAGGGATTTTTTGAATTTTCCCATTCAACCTGACCCTTTTTGTTCGCCATCGCATTGATTGTACATTTTCTGGTCGCAGCATGAACATTACAGCCTGATCTATTTCTTCGTTTGTGAACCGAGATCTTGTCCTTCGTAATTTTCCAATGACACCATTGGTAATTAAATCTAACCAGTCGACCTGCGCTTTTTCCTTGTAATAAAAAACGTTCCACTTCGTTTCATTTTCTGCATTCCTTCCGCATCCCCATTTTCATTGCCGTTTTTCCTTCCCTCCCTCTTCAAAATCATCCATATGTATACTTCCATTTCCATACTCATTTTCAACATCAATAACACCCTCTTCCTCCGATATGGGCTCATCATCAAACATATCCTGTTCACCATCACCACTTATGCTACTCGTTAGTCGCTTCTGTACCTAAACACCAGAAAGATTTTCAAAGAGACACGCCCGTGAGACGCGTTTTTCAACACTTTCTTTTGGTGCCTTCAGTAACTCCTTTAACATCCTGTCCACAATGGTATTCCCTTTACACTTTTCAGCTAACATAGCTTTGTACAGTCCTTCACCATCACGCGGGAAAATAAGCATCGCCACTCATCCGGTACATACACCCATTGCTTTGACAAGTGCCTTCTTGCATTTCAGTGGTATTTCCCGCACTGACCCATATGTTTGTAACTGCACAGAAAGGTTTGTGAATGTGAAACGGGTGATTTTTGTAGATTGAAAAAGTTTGCGGATTGCAGCAGAAAATGTTTTTTTCATACTTGTGTAGAATCAATCAGTAAATCCATGTTGATAACAGTTTCATCACCGTTATCAATACTTTCACATGTTATAAAAGAATCCATTTTCGAACAATAGTAGTCATGGAATGACGGGCTGGTTAGTCATAGTTCTGTGCTACAGTTTGTTAAATGGGCATTTCTTTTCTTCCCTAAAAGTTGAGATCCTCCGTTCAGCTTTTGAATGCTACTTACTATTTTTTTTCAAACACAAACACACCGAAGTCTGCGAGTCTCTGATTTATCTCGACACCTCCGTTTCCGGAAAATCTGTTACGTTCTTCCCTCCACTTGAATTTGTTGGTTGGCACGATTTCAATATAATCGGAATGAACGGACCACAAAATGTTTACAAAGATCCACAATCTGCCTTGCGTTTCCGTGTATCACCATTTTCCTACATAGTTTCACGGTAGTTTTCACAACTATAGTGACAATCCAAATATTTCAAGCACGTTATCATAAATAGTAGGAACTGTCAAACAGAAAATTACTTGGGTTTTCAATATGTTTTCAATTCTTCTTCGTTGATGGATGATTTTCGCCGTCCTTTTATTCCCCACGATCGGTAACAAGGTTTCGGTCACCATTTCTGTACATCATTGTATAGCTACAAAAATTGTGTTCATTAATGACCAAGGTCACCGGTCCTGTTTCGTCTCTCCATTTTTTCTCTTCGTCATTACACGCTGGGATCTACAAGTTCATCTTGTAGGTACAATTTTTATACTATTCTGCATTTTCCCTAGTTGCAGATTGATCCACCTTCTCATTTTTAGCCCCATTCCCCATATGTGTACAGTTTTTTATACGAACACTGTAACCATTACACTTGCATCGTCTTAATTCAATAGTTACCGTACGCAGTGTCACGCATTTCTTATCAATACAATAGCCTTCAGACAAACATCTTTTCTTTTGTTACAGTGCCAGCCAATGCCTCCCTATTGGTTCAGCAACTTTCACGGAATATTGTTTTTCCTGGAAACACAATTTTTGTGTTTCCCGTGTTAACCAACATTCAGTTAAAAGCACATCTCCGTCACACAGAAATGAAGCCATTCTTTCTCTAATCTGGCAATCATTACCGCGATTGCCTTCAAATTTTCTGTTCAATTACAACCACTCATCACCGTTTTTCACATATAATTTATTTTTAAATCGGCCGAGGTCACCTCCCGGTAGAGGTCGTAGTTTTTTTGCCACTCACATGCTACTTTTTCAGTACAGAATAAGTTTTTATCAGTTCCATATTTATATTAAAATATAAATATTGAACTGAGCACATCTAACTAGAGGTGCCCTAAATATTTAGATATTATACTCTACCGTGGTTAAATCTATGAATTTTTTTCATAGATCTAACTACTGGAGAGTGTAATTTCTAGACCAATGAAATCATATCTGAAAGATCATAGCTTTATCAAAATAGATAACTCAAATACTGTAGTAATGATTCTAGTGATAATCGAAATTACATAGCGGAGTTCAAAAACAAGCATCAGTATGGAAGCATGTTATAAATTATTATTCTAGTGATAATCGAAATTACATAGCGGAGTTCAATAACAAGCATCAGTATGGAAGCATGTTATAAATTATTCGTAGTACTAAATGATGAGATCAATATTGTACCCAAAATTATTCTTGTCTCATTGTGACCACCCCCATCAAATTTATTATAACCGGTTCGCTTTGTACGTTTTTATCGCACTTACAGTGTTCTGCATCCCGTATACTACTACTTCTATATACATGAAGTTGGATTCAAAAAAGAGTTTTTTTGTAATATATTGCTGTAGCGGTTTTGTTCTCGCCATCTCTGTGCTCGGTTTATGGGTACAGATAGAGAAATTAAGAGGAGTTGTGATATTCGTGTAGTTTTTGTGTTGTGTGTAATTGTTCCAAAGTGCCATGCTTTGAACAAAAACTAGCCATGTTATGTTTATAATATGAACATAACATGGTTAGTTGCATATTATGACAATACCATTCTGAAAGTGACAATTTTGTAAGTGTCCTTACAAATCGAAAACCAAAGTACATCCACTGTCATCATTTAATTAATTTTTCCCTTGTTTTGGTCATGCGACATTCATGAACAGGCTTCTTCACAGAAACTATTCCATCTCAACAACCTGAAGCAAATTATTAAGTTACTGTCAAAACTTGATAAACAAAGCAAACCCAAGAAAATAATAGTTTGTTTGTTCGAAGTAATCAATACTTTTTAGACTACGTTAAATAGACTGTATTGACTAAGCTGTACGATATTGACAATTTATTGCACGATAATTACAAGTAGTTGTAACACCCTATCCGGTCATACCCCCGCCAAATACTCGTCCAGATTAACATCCAATCCGATGTTGACACGTGGTAATATGGACAGACGCTGAGCCAATCAAATCAGGTCATATGTCGGGCAACAAAAGGCATCATCGTCACGAAGAGCAATGCCCGTCCAAATCCCACAAGAACCACTACCTTCAGGTGCACCCGGGGGATTCCAACTCCCAACCTGCCGTATATCGAGGTGTCTCTTAACCACTAGGCCACAGTATGGATTGGTGACCGTAAGAGTTTTATCATTGATTTTATCTAGAGAAAATTATAGACTTACAGTGTGTTTTACACAACTGTCATTTAGCTGCCGTCCGTTAGTATAAAACTACCGGTATGGCTGCCGCACCGGTTCAACCTCTGTTTTTCCGAATCACCATTGTGCTCTAATTAACAAAACACACTCTCATCAGCATCAACATAAGAAAGATAGGCCCTAGCTACAGTAGATGACACAAAAATTGGGCTTCAGTCCTTTCCACGTTGTGTTCCTGGTGTGCCCGAATACACTGTATTCATCCAATGACGGGATATGTCCTGCTCTATTGACCAACCCTGCATTATTGATCATTAGGACAAAGCGTTCCACATACCTGATTCGTACAATTCACCTGCACTTCAGACTCCATAAATGGTATACAGCGTCATATAATCTCCCGGATCTCAGCACCCGACATTCCCGACACTTGGGTACCCCTCCCAATACACTCCAACTGGAACGTAAACAAGTTCCCCATCTAACTGGACCGACATCCAAGGACCCACACCATCGTCATATAAATCACGAAAAACGTCAGTGAAAGCAAATTCGGAACACCTGAAATGGAAAGTGTCAATGAAAGGAATGTATTCACAGATGTGACACCTGTAAAATACGTCACTGTACGACAGGTAAGGAAACAATGTTTCCCTATCCGTCATATAGTGACGTATTTATCAGGTGTCAAAATTTCATTCCGTTCCGCCCGCATCTTACCGTCGTCCAAGATAATGCCGTCCCCATTTTCAGAAATAACCAAAATATTTTCCTCTCCCGTCAACGGCTCACCCCATTTTCCATTTCTATTTTCTTTCATTATTTCATGGCTTTACTGCGTCGTTTCTTCTAACATTATTCAACCGCTTTCTACGTTCTACTATTTTATACGAAAGTGGGGTTTCGATTCGATGAATTAAACGAACAAAAAATAGGGGTGTTACGATGCACCCATGTCTAAAATCTGAAATTTATCATATATGTATAATGGAGTTAATTAAAGTGAAAATAGACATTACGTTGACTGCGAAAAGGTGGATACAACTGACAAAGTTCGAAGCAATTGTCGACAATTTAGGGAATTTGCTGAACGGCGGCGAATCCTACTTTCCAGATGTAAATTGTACGAAATTGTTCACCCGAGAAAATAGCAAAAATCAATCAGGTTTAGTGATAGCTCGGATGCATGTATATATGCAGGTCTAAGCTGTGCGCAATATGACGAAAATATAATGGGAGCTGCGCTTGATGGTTTTGTATAGGGGAAAACGTATTAGTGTGTTCGACTCTGACTGGGCATAAATTGATCGGAATGTGGAACATACAAAGTTCTGGTGCGATGAGCTGGACAGATGACGAAATTATGGAAGTAGACAATAAAATGGGTGATATCGAAGGAACACCAAATTGCGATTTTAGAGGCTCTTCGAAACCACACTGCATGGAAAAATAAAAATTTATTGTATTAAAATTTGTCCGTATAGCATTCATTTCAGACTGACTACAGCATTTAAAATGGTGCTTCGGAGCAATAAAATGGTGCTGTTTTTCGTTTCAAATTTTTCGTTAGCAGTGCATTTATTGTTCCTGGGCACTGTTTTATCGTTTAAGGTTGCAACAAATTTCGGAAAAATAAAACTAATTTTTGTGCTATAGATTTCCTCAGATAGCAATAGATTACAATTGAAGACATTGCTCAAGAAGTAAAAGATTTTCATCCGATAGAAATAGATTTTATTTCTAATTGGAAAGGTTTTTATCTGTTTAAAATGTACTCTGCCAATCCGCACAAAAAGCATGGAAGAACGCCGTGATATGTTTTTCAGGGAGTATATTGCTGTTTAGGACCGCCTGAACTATCTGAATAACCACTTCTGAAGGCATCTCCGTACATGTCCGATGAGAGATATGCTGTGATGAACAAGCTCAATAAGGCGATGAAGGTTTGGTCTATCCACCTTATTACCAAGTTCTCTATCAAATGATACTAAATCATTGATTGATGAATATAGTTGTTTTATTATATTCATTACTTTTATTGCATTCCACTGACTTCCATAAATTCGCTCCAAGTTTAACGCACATTCACTATCAATCGACAACCTTAACCACCAGTATAATTTGGAAATCACGGACTGTAAATCTCGGATGATGGCAATCACAGCAAGTCCCGTGGTGATTGGGAAATAAATAGCTTTGATATTGGTGCCGTTCCGAGAAGGATGGAAAAAACATGTGTCATTGGCATGGAATGTATTTTTTGGAAGAAATATTGTAAACCGATTTTTGTTGTGGAAGTCTGTTTACATCTAGATTTGAACATATCAAAGAGTCAACTTGTTTCCTTAATACATTAGATTGTAAACAGTGAAAGAAGATATCCAGAACACCTCTGATCAATCCCATAAAAGCATAATCTAGAGTCACGACCATTGCTGTGTAAGGGTCAAACTTATTGGAACTTACTGGTACTTGATTGATTATTTTTGGCATTGTTGAAGCTTTATCGAGCAGGCCAAAGTATAATTGGAAAATTGTCACTTTCTTTAATAAGGAGACATCTCCTGCACGCATACCAATCGGTTGTCCATCTGATTCAGTTATGCCATTCTGACGAAGTTAAATTTATCGTTCAGCTGTCCTGATATATCTTAGGCGGTTGAAATGCATAGAAGATGTATGAAAAAACTCTGATCCTGTTGATTCTTTCTCTTTCTGAAACTTCAATCTGTGCAAGGTGCATCAGAATAATGGGATCGGACATCGAGTAGTGGGGAAGATGCCGGGTAGCCCGCAACCGCCGGAATGGGATCCAGAAAAATTTTGGTTCGATCTCCGAACGAATCTGTCGCCAAAATACCTATTGAACACCCACAAACAATATCTGCCACTATGTATGATAGTACTTTAACCGTGCTGCATCCGGTTGGTGTAAAAGAGATGATTCTCGCTGATGTTCCACTTGATCTAGAAATTGGTTAAAGCCCAAGGGGAAGTATGTAGCAGCTACCGTTGGATCCCTGAGTAAATAAATTTGATTGTGGGTTTAAGAAATCATGATACATTAGAAAGGGATATCTGACGTATTTTGTTCCATCCGATAAGATTCCAGATCTGGGTACGACTTTTCTTGATGTTCTGTAACTTTTAGAAGATTCAGAGTCTCTATTCAATCTGTCCAGTTTTGCAACTGTGCAAGAAAATGTCAGATGAATTTTGTTGTTTCTATTTAATAACAACCACAACAAGCGTTCCGTGTCAACTGCGATTTTCGTTTCTGTCTTCTGACAACCAACGAATAAAACGAATCTGTTTTGCAATAGATCATTAGATCCGTAACCATTCATTATGGAATCAGTGGCACGTAAGAAACAACAAATGTCCCCTGGTACCACTAAGTGATCCTTTTTGTTACCAACAGTACCGTCTGTTGAAATTTGCAAATGATTGAAAATTATGTGAGAAAATCCTCATCCGATGCTGTCTAAAACAGTTTTCTCAGAATCTGTAACATTACAAGTTAATGGACGTTTAAGAATGAAATTTGATAATTCTTTTGATGATTTTTTATTTAGTACTAACCATATTGATCCAACTGCGTTTGATATGGAATATTGACCTTATTTTCTTCTATAGATGTGTTTGCATCAATCCATGGTTCCACGAAGGTAGACACAGAAGTATTATCTAGTTTTTGATTTATAAGGAATTATATTTCGTCATTTGGTTTTGCAAGATGCAATTTGTCGCCGTTGATAACTTGTATAACACTATTGACAGATGTAACCTCCTGCTTGTGATAATATGTGTTGCTGAAGTCTAGAGATGGAGCATCACATACCTGATTGGGTTCCGAAAGTTCTTTGAATGTAGAATATGTCAAAAAGTCAAGTTTTGCCCATGTAGATGGTAGGACGATACGTGCGATGTTCCCTTTCTGTACGTTTCGTAATTTCTTATAAATGATGGGTGTTGTAGATCTACTATTACTAAACGGGGGTACAAACATGTGAGAGGTGTGGCCAAATTTTTTCGTAAACTGTTCTCCAAGTCTTCATTTTGATGTTTGGTTGAATAGTTTTCACAAGTGCTGGTATTAATTCATACATCTCAACTGTTGTCTTCGTATTACTTGTTGTTGTGATTATGCTTATGAAGTTCGGCAAAGTACATGTAATCTCCTTTTGTTTCATCAGTACATCCATATCTATAGAAAGTGCATTCATATATGAATCTATAGAATAAATCCTGTCAGCATCATCGATTTCATCATCATCATCATCATCATCGTGTTGTGAGGAGAATAATAAGTCGTCAGATTGGAAATTGAAATTAATTTCAATTTGGTCTGGGTCAGTTGGTTGTGGTGCCACCACTCGTCTTTTATGATGTTGTGGATGTTGAGAAGGCACTCTTATCGATTTGGAAGAATTTTGTACGATAATTTCGCTATCAGTGACTAATATAGATGTTGATGTCGGTATCGGGTCCAAAGGATTTTGTACATTGATTTCTAGGTCAGCGCCTTAGACTTATATCGATGTTGGTATTGGGTCTATCTTCTCGTTAAGTTGGATTTTTCCACTCTGATCGAATGATAAAGAAGCTGAACTTTGTTGATTATTGACTGTATTTGCGATAAAATCATGAATTCTACTTCGACCACCATAGCATTATACCAATTTCATTGAGTAGATCTCCTTCTTCCTACTTTCATTTCCATATCACCTTGTGATGACCCATGTTGTCTAGTACGTTTTCTAGGAGGCATATTTTGAATTGTAAACGGAATCCTTTTTATTACCAGTGCTGATTGAAATTGTTAAAGTGAATGAAGATATGATTTCTCCATTATTCTACCGCAATAACGATCCTCCCACATATTATACCAAATTTCACTCTATTTTAGGTGTTTCATATATTTATGGTGGCAGTAATTAAAAATAAATCATGAATTTCATAAATTCCAGTATTTATTCAATCCTTTTTTCTGATTCCGTACCAACCTTCTTTCTGTTCTGGACTAGAAAAACAATGTATCTCAATTAACAATGTCAAACTCAAAATATACCAATTTTGATCACCTAATGTCCGCGCTGACCAACCATGAGATAATTTATGTACTTGAGTCAACAGAATTGGAACACACAGAATCCCTCTTATTCTTCGGTAACAAAAAATGAAGGGCAAGAAGGACACTAAAAGGAGTGTATGAAAAGTCAACTAAATATGTACACCTCTTGCGTGCCTTATTGTGTTTGTGTTGAAGAACTTCCCCGAGAATTGAATTGCAAAATCGCGCATCACAATTTGACTTGCCCATATCTCAATTTAATATTCAGCACATTGAAGAAAACGTATTTAGCGGACAGATGCCAATTATATCTTATGAAGACGTTCTACATCTAATACGTCGACCTTCTACTTAACTTTATGGTACTCCTGCCCCATCCTCCTATTACCCTCCCTGTTCTAATCATTCTATACCGTTGTCTAGAACAGTCATGATTCTAACCACGATCCAGGTACTGAATCTTCAATAGTAGTACCCGTACATTATAAGAACCATTGAGACGATTTAAATGCATGGGTATCCACGTATGAAAATTACAGTCTGGATTACAATGAGCTAGTACAATGTGTCAAACCAAACAATGCACCGAACGAACTTGCAAAGTTGCAATAAAACATTTTAAAGAGGACGAGTCTTGGAAATCTTTGATAACTAGAAATGAAAGAGATGAAATTTAGAAAGTTGTATCAAAGCTGGACGAACATTTGGATAGTAAAACGGGACTTAGTGATGGAAATCGCTCTAAAAGTAGTCAGGTATGTCATGGTCATCCATTACAAAATTCCAAAAGCGTAAATTAGGCAAGCATTGAACTTCAATCGGCATTGAATGCCCGGACAGGAAAGAAATGAAAAATAAAAATAAATGACAGTTTGCGAAGCGAAAAGGTCCATCACATGCTTTTCCTGCTATTTTATGTCTGCCTACACTTCCGTTTCCATCTCACGTTCTTGCTCCTGATCTAAGTTGAATAAATTTAATGTCTTGATTATTCATGTAGAGAACCATATATGAAAATTCATGATAAATCTTACTGCAAACCGTCATAATCTTTATTTTTTTCATCATGCTTCAATTAAATTTCTGTGAATTTATTATTCACAAGTGAATTTATAATTCACAAGAAAATTAAATGATTTGTGTACAGACTTCATAGTCCATACCTCGTTCTCCATCTTCCCGCGCCTACCTGATCTGGATGCTGCTGTAAAACCAAGTGGCGCGGGAAGTAGTAACGATATTAATTGAAAAACAAGTTATTGTAATGCTTAGAAGAAGAATTTTGCTACGTCATACTTTACGAACAGAGATCGAGACCCATTACTTAATTCTAGACAAAGTTCATCAGGACCATCAAATAAATTACCTGGAAATCAAAAATATTCTCTCACGCCCATACATATAACCACACCTTCATTATTTCTTGGAGTTGCTGGAGTTGTTTCCGCTTTACTTATTTTCATCTCCCATGAACTGATTTTTTGCACTGCCGCTGGTCCGTTGGTGCTGCTGGGTCCGCTGGGTCCGCTGGGTCCACTCCTCTGTTAGCTTATTTTCTCGTTGTTCGTTCCGCACGTTCGGAATACTCACTTTCTTTTTGATTCATACCAACCACAACTTCACCTGTAGTTTCCTCTCCATCCATTCCATTAGAATATATACCAATACCAGAAGCCTTACCAGTTGCACAAACTTCTTCCTTTATAACCATACGTGTCACATTCACAACATCAGCTGCATCACCAGGACCGATTTCTAACCACCAGGTAGGCCGTGAAAATCCTAGAACAATTTTCACTGCAGCGAAATCTATGCATCCTAGATCCCATACTGTCTTCAACCATTCCTTTCCTCTATATTTTCTACCGCGTGCTATACCTTCTTCAGCTCTTCTTTCTGAAAACATTTCACGCACTTCATGAATAATATCCAGTACCGGTAATATTCGTTCTGATACAGACCTGACTACGAAACGACCAATACGTACGATCTCTACTAACCGTTCATAAGTACCAATTCTGAAAGGTTCACTAAAGACAGCAGCACCACCGAGTGTCGAGGGCTCGTCTGGTTGTATCTATGTTCGCACTTCTATATCTGGTTATTTCTACAAATAGGCGGTTCTCCCCTTTTCCTCCTCAGATCTTATTTTAAATCCTCCCTCTTTTATTTTGCTCTTTCCTCGTCCTTTCCTTTTCTAACTTGTAAGCCTCCTTTCTCCCTCTCTTTTAGTAGCCTTCCTTCGCCCAATTTGATGATTCTCTCTGCTGTGTCTTTCTTTGGGTACACGCTTGGTCTACTTTCAAGATTGGAATGCATGGTTTGTTTCCTGTCTTCAGCCTCTCCTTCACCTACCTTCGTAGCTTTGTTGCAGAGTATGTAGTCTATTGAGCAGTGGTATTCTACTCGTCGACCGTCGATTCACGGTCGTGTTGTAGGTTGTCGCAGGGTGGCCTGAAGCCCTTACAGGTTTCCTCGTTTCGAAGGTTTCCTCTTACTCGCACGTGTTGACGTCGTTTTCATACTATCTTCAGAGTGAGATTGTATCGTAACTCCTCGCTTCTCGCACTTCGAAATTTTTCCGCGGATATCCCTGATAAGTTGGGTAGCTCTGAGTTGTATACTTTATTAATTGGTACTTGTTTACTCCTACCTCCCATCGCCTCCAGCATCAAGGTTTAATACCTATATTCTGTCATATAATGTCTAATCAAAATTAAGACGTGTAATACCAAATTTTATTCTTTTCATCGGAATCTAATCGTTTGTAATTCCTATTCTTGTGTATGTTTCTGTCCGTTATTATTGTATTTTGCATTCTTTCTTGTGTTATCAACTTATTTCATTCACTGCCTTCCCTCCGCCCACACCATTACGCTTACTACTTATGCTTTACTACCATTCCTCCGCCTCCTCCATAACGCTTGGAACCTATGCCATCACCTTCACCTATGTCATCACCGTTCTTATCATCTTTCACTTAATCATCACCGTCATTATGAACCATCACCGCGATCACCATCATGGACCATCACCGTCACTGTCATCATCATCATGAACCATAACTGTCACCGCTGCCCTCTTTATAATATAGTCGACACTCGAAGTTGTGGATTTAACACCAAGAGACTCAACAGAAAACGCTCTACGTTCAGCAGATTGTCCAAGCATAATACAATTCCATAGGAATGAGAATTATAGTTCCATTTCAATACCAACATCTTTCGACAAACGTTCTGGTAAACCAGTTCCAAAATTATCGACAAAGTTATGTTAAAACCTTTTCCAAAATAGAACCAAGCTGTCCACATACACCTACAGTAGGATGTGAACTTGCCAATTCAACTACAAAAACTACTCCAGACGGAGATAAATCAGGTACCAGATCAAGAATTTTTTATTCTAGGCAGTCTACAGCCTCTAATATCTGTCTTAAACCAACTCCAAATCCAGTTGAAGGGTGTCTCACATTATTTTTAAACTATCGAAGTAATACAGGTATTTCATGAGTATTTACGATTATTTCAAGAGCTTCTTCAGATAACTGACCTGTCGATGACTCGGGATCATCCTCATCGTTAACACCATTCATTTAATCACCGCGCCCAGAAGCAATTACGAATAATAGGGCAACTGCAGCACGTCCCCGAATGAATAAATTGGCGTCTTCATCAATAAGATCACCTAAAGGTTTCAAAAATACTTGAAATGAGTGTTGATCCTCTGTAAATGAACCTAGAGAAAAATTGTTATTATTCTCGGCACCCAAAACAATAAGTGCACGCGATGAAGACCCGTTACGTAACCGGTCAATATTATCCTGTGCTTTTAGATATGTATCATGGTCGGATTCCGAATGACCGTAAATCTTTGCACGAAATAAGACAATCACAGCATGGACAGCCGCGAATCCATGAACCGGTTCATCATTAAGAAGTCCTGCATTTATACGACGGAGAATGATTTCTAAACCTGGAACCATTCCCTGTCCAACTTTCCTTAAATAAAATGGAGTATGTGTTTCCATTTTTTCTTCACGTAGTTCTTTTCTTATAGTATTCAAATTTGAAAACCAATTTTGTTTATTGGCAACAGTGGTTTCTTTACGATCATGAAAATGAGGTTCTTTCGCCTCAATAGATCCTTTAACTTCTTCATCATCATTACCAATAATATCATTTTCATAAGCCCCCAATTCATTCCCATCCTCATTATCATTATCATCACCATCATAATATTCATCATAATTGTCCCATGAATCATTATTACCTCCGCATCCTTATGTACCTCGTAGTTCCGGTGCATTATATGAAGCACTTTGAGACATAAGATCTTCGAACCAAGTAGTCCTTTTTCTTTCTGATAATTCTTTTAATGATTCAATAAATACGCCATTAGAGGCATTCCTCAACAAATTAATTAACGTCTCAGCAAATTAGCCGCCTAAGGAATCATCGGCCTTCGGGATTACTTCTCTATGAGAGCAAGTAGTACTTCCACCACCTCTATGTTGAGTTATAAGAGGTAATGAAGTACTAGTCTGCTTCCTCATTCCAGATACAACATTACGAACTTTCAGTCTGTTAGACAAGAAATTAAATAATCCAGTTGCTTTTGCTTGGCTGTTTCAGCACCACGTGTATTCTGTGTAAAAGTTTGTCTATCTCTTCTCTTTCTCTCGTAATTATCACGTTTCGCCTGTTTCCGAGCTTCATCAGGGATATAAATTGATAAAGTAGGATCTTCAGCTAATTATGAAAGTAAACTTGCAAGGAAAACACGAGCACTTAAATCTTCTAAATAAAGTCTCATGTCACTAGATGGATATTTATGTGGGAGCAGTGGATAAATATATCTAGAAACTGCACCAGGAGAAACCGTTCATCAAATTTCTAATATAGCAACTGTGTGACGAATAGTACTTGGTACAATGATTAATAATCCAGAATCAAAATTATAACTTTCAACTTTTGCAGTTGAAGTAGCTACCCAATTAATAAGATGTGAAGCTCTTAAAACGGAATGCCCTAGTAACGTTTTACCATTACGTGATTTTAAGAATGTAGCAGAAGCCGCTGTAGAAGCTTGTTTGTCAACTCCATCTGTGAAGAATTACACATCTATCATCATTTCCTCCTCTTGTACTACCAGCATTATTTCTTCCATGTAGACTTGTAATTACAGGATGAGGTTGAGAGTGAAGGATGGTGCAGAAATTGAAAAGCAGAGAGTTGTTTTCTAATTGACCAAGTTGAGGTGTTGAGGAGGGATAGTTTGATAGGCAGAGTGGTTGATATATTATGGGATGTTAAATAGACCATTTACAATACGTTTACATAAAATACAGCTTCAGTGCTACTAGCAGCTGTCAAACAACAATTTTGACCTTCGTATTTTAGTACAATTTTTACTATTGCGTAGATAGATGATTGAATAATACTGGACTTGTTTCTGTCATAATGACATGTGATAATCAATACTAGAATTGGCGATGTTGCGGCGAGAAAAAAACAGGTTAGAAGACGGAGAAATACGGAGTGCCGTGGACGAATCTTTAAATAAAATGGATGATATCAACGTACATGTTAATGTTGACGTTGACTGCATTGTATTGGTAGATTGAAAAGAAGGAGGATCAGTGAGAAAGCGGGAACGCACGGTGAATGGTAATTACTAGAAAAACCTCAAATGATATTTGAATATTACCTTGTTCTTGGTCATAATTACAGATAGGCGTCAAAACAATGCAATACCATATTATTTTGTAATTAGTCCATGGCCTGTAAAAAGTATCTAATAATCAGGTGTACTTGCAGTGAATGTACTGAGTGTGGTCACAGTAGCCGTACTTTACTACATGTAATTCGAACTGGAAAATTATGGATTTCGCCGCTGATGGTCGCATGCTCGTCGTAGCATCAAGATATTCTGTTAGCTTTTTCAAAATTTCACATTATTTCCAACACACAGATAACAATCTCAATTCTTTGTTTCCGCGCATCTCCCTCATTTTCATCATGGTCCATTTTTCCAACCACTCAAATATCAATTTTGAATGGTCTTACTTTGATCCTCTCACGTCCCACTCACCAGTAAAACAACAATCGTCATCCGCACGCTCCTCTATCTCCACCGCATAAATATCTGTCTTCATAAACTTCACCATAAAGGGCCACACTACAAAGTACGTTACATGTATCCTCAATTTATACCTCATCTACGTACTTATAGTTTGGATAGAATGCTAATCAGAACTCACATATCTAACGAAAATGACATGTTTCACCTCTCTATCGAGGTAACATTGACAATCCTAATATGGATTATCATATTTCATTATCACAAAAATAATTTCTATATTATTCAACCGTTTATCTCCGCAACAGTAAAATGGTCATAAAATTCGCACGACATAACTGCCGTTTGACAGCTGCTAGTAGCGCTGAAGCCGAATTTTTTTAAACGGAATGTAAATAGTCTATTTAACAACCCATAATATGTCAACTACTACACTCATCAAACTATTTATCCTCAACACCTCAACTAGGTCAACTACAAAACAACTGTCTTCTTTTCAATTTCTCCAACATGAATGGATTTCAAGCATCAACATCGTCATCTTCATCGGAATCTACATGCTCAGAAAGGTCGTCCGAAGTTCTTCGACAACTCCCATCGCAAAATAGCACGTAGGATTTGTGATCCACATGGAGATCACGACGATGCACAGTATCCCGTCATAGATGAAGGTATCCATCTTCCGTACCCGGATTGCAAATTCACGGGTGAAGTCAAAGATCTCATGAAGGGCTGAATGTATATGTCTACTCCAAATCTAATCTCTTTTTATCAAAACGATTAGTTCATCAATTAGTCTATCTGGGATACCGGATATGACAATCTATGTGATATACCCTGTGACCTTTCAGTTAATGTGAATAAAGAAAGTAAATAGTCGTTCAAAAGGTAAGCAAAGTGATCATATAATTGAACTCGAGAGTGTGATAATAAGAAGCAAGTAGTCAGCTAGTTTTTGTTTTATTCACTTAGCGAATTTCTAATGATATACGCTAGTGTCGACCTATTTTGTGGATAAGTTGTAGTATCGTTGCGATAATCTAGGCCAGGAGATTTTGTTAATACCTCCTGAAAACTCCCGAGGTTTCAGAATTCCCAAAATGACTGCTAAGTCACCTTTTGCTCTGTGGGCGAATGGTTGGTTTGTGTCAGGCGTAATGGTTCGATAGTCCTTCGCAAAGTGTTAAAAAAGTGTTCGTAACTTGTACATGCGTATCTGAGTTCTGAGCGAATTCGTTGGGTGAATCGTAAATGTCTGTCCTTTTCTTTATTGACGTCCTCGCACTGGTGAGGATGGTATGTATACTAGATAAATCCAATTCCGTTTTGGATAAGGGACCGAGCTACACGTGTAGGATAAATCTGCTTTAGACATTAACAAAATTACTAAAATTCAAATCTCTAATTTAAACACGTGAGTCATATCACTTGATTCGGTAATTGAATGAGCATTTAATCCTTCTCAGCATAAAATTCAGAATACTCTATTTTGTACAAATCATTTTTCTGTGTAATGGTGTATTCTTTAGTATTGTTTCTAGTGTCGACAAAATCATTTTCGTTTCCTTTATTACCTCTCGTTGTGTCCTGTTTTGGTTCTCCCCTTCTTCGTGTGCTTCCGCTTCGTCATCTTTCGCTTCTCTCCGTCGTCATCCGTTGTTATTCATCGTCCGTTCAGTATTCCCCTTTTTCTCTCTTCCCTTTCATCTCTCCATCATTATCCCATGTTTCACCAAACCGTCATCCCACGTTCCACTTCACTGTCATCCCACGTTTCTTTTCAAAGTCATCTCTCCTCTGTCATCCCACGATTATTAGCACGAATGAAGCGTTCGATTTTAAACACATCTACACCCAACTCCATACTACCCAGGTCAGATTGTTCCAGCTGAGGAATCCACCAACCTATGTTGGTGATAGTTATTACCATGATCGACGGTGTCGGCCTTGTATCGGAAGATGCCTTTGGGGTCCCGCTCACACACCGACCATGTCCGAGATCGTCGAGGAGGGACTTACTTACAATCGCTTCCACACCACGTCCGTGTGCTTTTCTACCCGTGCAGAAGGACCAGCCCATTCAAAATTCCAACAACAAGTCTGTGACAATTATTGTTCCATTTCAAACTAGAGCATACATTCCGACGCATCCTCACCCAGGCCCGCATCCAAACGCATAACATACTTCTTCCAAAACTCCCTCATCCATTCCTCGAGTACTGCCAAATCTTGAAGTTGTCTGGGACCAGTTTCTTACTCTGAGCAGGAGGTTTCGAGGTGATATATCAACATGCCACCATACGTACTGTTACCTCCACATGTGCACAGGGCATTATCTGCGCTACATCCTGCAAATGTCGATTCGTTACTCTTCAGGCTTCTTATCGATGGTAGTGAGGTCCCGCAATTGGCACAGTATGTTGCTACTCAAAAGGTTTCCACGCCTTTGTCTAATTCTTCTATGTACATGTCGTTCGGTCTCGGTCTTCATACGGGTAATGAAAATGAAGATGATCATGAAGTGAAAGATGAAAGAATGACTAAAAAGATACCTGATGGGATGGGAAAGGGTGTGTAACATTCTGAATGTACACCAGATGCTGCGGCAGCACTTGTCGTAGATATGAGACTTGTACAGGACATCTCACCAGCACTGGATCGTTTACGTTGGCAAGTACCATCAGCCCTTCGCGGATGTATGCACGCTCACCAGATGCTACAGCAACGTCGCTCACAGAGTGTGAAACAATCACGAGCCCGACTGATAACCCCGATGCAAAAGGACACCTCAACGGGCACTTCCGGGGAGGTGGAACGTGATGAACATGACTTAGTAAATAACATTGAATTTAACACCGTAGAGCGATATAGAGAGGTACAGGTATTGGAAGATAACCATAGAGAAGAAGAAGACTAAGAGGAGGAGGAGGACTTCATAGAGAGTAAACTAGAGCGAGAATTCTTCTGGAGGGGATTGTTCTGGAGGATACGGGGTTGACAAAGCGCCAGGAAGAGATACCAAGATGGTATAAACAGTGGACAGAGGACAACTATTTGTACTACCGCATGGTGGAGGTGTACTGTGCCCTTCTCAAGTTCACTGATCACAACAGAGGCATGTAAAGGACCTTTCGCTCCGCTGACTGTCATTAATTTCTATTTTTAATTTCTTTCCTTTCCGTGAATTATGATTTTGGCATTTGGTCATGTATTATCATGAAATATCCTTCACCTGACTATATTTTACTGTTGCAAACTCAGCGCACACCCTTTTGCTCATGAAAAATCTCAACCATTTTCATATATGACATTTACACCAGTTCTTCGTAAACTGCGCAGACCGAAACGTATTACAGATGGTATTGCACTGATACGTATTTTTTCTGCAACATTATCTGTTGCAACATCAGTGATATGAAAGCATATGATGTCTGCAATGGCACCATCAAAATCGTCGCAACTAACGGTCAAGTCCTGATGATTCATTTACCCCAATGACACCATCAAAACCATCGCCTTCGTTTGATACATTTATAATATCAGTATTCATAAAAATTATGACAAATTCCAAAACAATTTTCAACAAGGCTAGGCTACATACATCATCTTTATGGTTACTATCTGCGCCACCGGTAAAGACTAATGAAATGGAAAATACTAACAGAAGAGAACAACTTAAAGAAATGCCTCTACCTCCACATGTAACATCCATGTCATTCTTGGCTGTACCACCACTACCTCCGAGTACAACAAAATTGTTCATACCTTGAACCACATCATCATCTGTGAATCAATCAAAACTTCAGAGCAAGAAGTAGTCCTTAGAATAGTCATTAAATTGGTTCTGATATCTGCTTTTCCGTTTCCGGACGAACCATTGTCAGCATCACCCATTACTGATTGCGTGGCTCTCTAAACATGATCTTCACGGTAGGTTTCTGCAATAACAGAAATTTCGATTTTATGAAAAGTTCGTTCCTGGTAGGATGGAGGAGATTTCAAATCATCAATCGTGACAGTTGAGAACCGTACAGATTTATCCCATTTTTCGTGTCTGTTCCAATCTTTTCCATCTGTTCGTCATCGGCCGTAAGAACCATGTACGATTGTAAAATTTCCTTAAGTGCAACAGCAATCGTTGAACTGGCACGTCAGTTCATCTCGTGTAGTCAAAGTCGCTCCCCAACTCGTCTCTTCAACGAATTACCACAGAATACACTCAGAAAATCAAACGCAATGGCAACCAAATTAACAATTCGATTAATACTTCGAACTTTTATTCTTCCCATCAAGATTTCCGTCAGTATGTTCTTCACCTTCCACATAACTGTTACGGTTGTAACTGTTTGAAATTGTTGATTTCATATTTTCAAGTAGATTATTACTTGTCATTTTATTTTTCTCTTCATTGCCATTTCCTTCAATTTTAAGAATAACATCATTCTTTATAGACAGAACCATATCATCAAATTCGTTAAGGAGAGTACCGTATATCTGTTCGTTACCGTTTACAGCACTGGAATCATTCACATTTGTTTTAAGCAACAGAACTTGTTCTAAATGACGTACAGTACGGTTCCTTGGATGAATAAATCCATTACATTATTGGACAGAAAGGTTTCCTATCGGAAGTGTTAGAAGGTACTTCCCAGTTTGTAAGGGTATATCCAAGGTCTTCGAAAAGAATTCTCCCTCAATTACGGGTATCATTTAATTACATAGTAATGTCAAAAAACGTCGGTCAGTAGCTCGTTGAACTACTTCTTCCTCATCTGGCACGGAATCTTTGTTTTTGGAAATAACTCCTTTTCTGTTATCAGACTTAGTGGATTCCGGCTTTCTTCTAACGAGTTCAACATTTTTTCTTTCGATTTTTGAGAGCTAAGATGGCTGACGAAATTTTGCCCCATTTAAAATTCCATTGGATGACTCACCGGAGTTGCAACCAGATGCATTTCCGTTTGGTTGCTCATATCCGACATCAGTCACATCAGTTGAACTTTTGAATTGACAAAACTTGTTCTTCCGGACATTAATCACAGTGGACATTATAATCGTCATCTTCATTTCACTATATTCCAATCCAATTCCATCTACCCATACTACAACCTTCTCATGAGCACGTCTGCTGAATAATATGGAACTCAAGGTGAGAGCATATGCTTCCCGTACAGCTGACCTGCCATGCATGAGAAACTGATGTCTTACTCCTTTCACTTTCTTCGTTGTTGACACAGCTCCGTTACTTGAATCATCTGCTCTAATAGATAAGAAACGAACCACTCCTGATACCATCACCTTCTTTAAAATATCCGGTCGAAAGATACTGCCGTATCGTCGTAGAGCATCATCACATCTAGTATTCATCACTGTTTTTGAAGATGCGTTAGATGAGGGGACATATGCAAATGAACTACAGTTTCCTTGTACTATCAATATTACAGTACTTACTGATTCTTTATTATCGCTTACTTCGTTAAACAACATGGCAACTACAGCAGAAACTCTTCGACGGTTGGTTTCAACATCCTTAGCAAAATAATCAATCAACTTCTTCAAATATAATTTCATTTTGGATAACTCCTATTCCATATCACTTATCCTCATATCAACTTGATGAGGTACTTCAATTACGCTCTTTCTACCAATAACCTCACGTTCCATTGAATTTAGTTATGGTTTATTAAAAGACACATACAAATGGGAAGATTGTCCAATCAATAATTTCTTAACCTGCAATCTGTATACATTATCGTTATCAGTTACTTTATAAATTACGTCGTCATCTTGATACTAATATTCTTCATGATCATTGATATATTCAGAATGCGTATTGTCGGTGATGACATCATTGGATTCTTCAGCGATTGGTAAGTCCCCAAACTCCGATCGAAATATATTTCGTTCACGTATCTTCTTCTTGTTGCGGTTATTCTTCTTCTCATTTTGTCACAATTTCTTCTCTGTTTAAATACTGAATTCTATTTCCATGTTACTTGAATTAATCTAACTTGTGATTAAGTAATGAAAGGGGACACATAAAATGTGGTTCAAAGCGGTCAAGAATAGGTTTTTCAAACAGTTGGTTATGAGCTGCAGGCATCTGGTAACTTCGACCCGGTTTCTGAAAGTAATGAGCTCTGCTTAGAACATTTGATGTTTTATAGTGATTTCAACACATCTTTTTGCATAGTACATTCCTATACACTTTTTCGGATCTCGATTTTGGATTTTCAGAACAATTGACTGTTTCGGTTTTTGGGATTTTCCTTGGCGGTAAATAAATTTTCAATTAGTTACCGTCAACTCAATACTTTATTTTCAGCTGCGATAAGAAACCGTTACTAATTGCATTAAATATGCTGAAATTGGGATACAAAGATAAAAATCTGCTTGATTGTGACTATTTAGCTTGAACATGATTATGCTGATGTCCAACAATTCTACACCTCCATTCGATTACCATTTCATTATTTCAACTTTCGTGGCTATATTGGGTCAGTTTACTATACACATTCATTCCAACTTCTGTTCTTACCGTCAGGTATTAAATACTTTCCGAAATGCCTCGTAACCAGAACGATCTTTCATCACCATCGGACACTATTGATGTTCTCTGGGTCCTTGAAAATTATCATCACCACTGGTGGAGAGCTACATTTGATACCATACAATCACTCATAAAACGTAATACACTGGACGAAAGTATCATTCGATATGATCCCGGACCTAATTTCACTAATTGCACAATTTGTACAGTTTTCTTTACGGACAAGAATACGTTATGCGAAAAGAAGTGGAAAGGTGGAGATAATAAAATAGACTTCTCTTGAAGATTTAGACTCGATGAGGAGCATGACGATAAGATGGATCCTGATTGGAACTGTCAGCAGTCTCATATACAGGAAAATCAACAAAGTGTTGACAATGATAACCCATCATCTTAATCTCTACCTATACATCACAATCTATCTCCGACTAATAACATTCATAATGTACAGGATGAGGTGTCGAATGGCATACCAAAGCAAATAGGTGGACAAAATCAGAGACTCAAGACTTTAGAAGATTTTGTCATGTCTCTATCAGATCGTTTTGATCAATTTAAAAAATCGTCCATGGATTTAAATATTGCGCATCACCACACAGAACATTTCAGACTTCGATTGGATATAAAGAACACACTAATTCATACTTTCATTCTCAATATGATGGCACCATATAAACGTAGTACAACTGGTATTGAATCCAGTTGTTTAAGGAAGGGTTACAATAGAGGAGCAATAAATGTTAAGCTGGATTGTTCCTTACACATTTTTCAATTGCTAGTATCAACATTTACTGATAACATGAATGCATCAGAATCATCTAGCACATCAGATTAAATTCAATTTTTTCCAAGTCCACTAACAATTTTTCATCCTGCTTACTCCGTCCCGTCATTCCATGTACGGTTCTCCAACTTTAAACAGATATGTGACTGGATGGATATTCGTGATATAGGCGACATAGAGGCCTGTTTTACAAAAGTATCTACATCTGCAAAATTATATGAATCCATTCTTAGAGTGATTGGTACATTGTTCACTACTACTGATCAAATATGGTACTTCTTTGATTCTGACATTCCCTTATCCACAGAAAGTACGGAAAGTAGGGATTGATCAAACTTCTTGGATATATCCAATAAAACACGGGATTCTGAAAACGATTGTTATGTACAAGATTCCATCCCTGTTTCAGATATGACTCGGCCACAAAATCATGGAAGACCATATTGAATGAAGATCGAACTATAATTTATCATTGTACAGAGCTTCCCAAATTAGAAGTAAGTAATGGACATTGGATGCAACAACAAAGCCTGAATCTCATGTAGGGGAGACACGGTTCAACATAGCAATCCTGTTCTTCTTTGGAAAAGCAGCAATGGAAATTGACAATGCAATAACAGATCTTATGCTACAAAGTTTATTATTTCTCCAGTTACATCCGTTCCTCCTACTAAACAATCCCATTCTCTCCGATAGTGTAGTACATGGTATACTTATTACTAATATAATTTAATAGGTTCATTAATTAATATCATTTTTTAAATTCTCTTACTAAACGATATAAAAGAACCAACAATAAATTAATTATTAATAATGATATCATTAATATTTGAGGACTTGTCATGGCAAAAGTATACTTTCGCCGCAGTTCGTAAACTTTACACATTGAATACAGTCGCCAACTTGACATTATTCTATTGGTCATGAGTGATAAAAACAGTGCTCAGTTAGCAATAGAAATAAAAATGAAAACGGTACACAATTATTCCGGTGATTTTTCACAACTTTGCCTTCTTCATATATATTGCCTCAATAGCACCATTTTAAATGCTATGTAACATTAAAAGTATTGCTGAGATACTCAACAACACATTCATTGCTATATAGCATAAAAATGGTTTTATACGTCTTTTTTCGATGCAGTGCATGTCAACAACATTTTCTGAATGGAATTGAAATGGCGGGGGACGACACAAATTTCTGGAATGGAGTGATGCCATTATCCTTGTTCCTGTATGTTTAAGAAGACACTGGGTTGTTTTAACCATATACAGAAGGAAAATGGAATGATTAAATTTCATGGGGTGAAAGTCTGTTCATGTGTACCGAACTGGGATCGGAGGTGAAACAGATATTAGAGTGTGTGTATAATGCCATAAAAAACTGTATTGTGCAATTTCATGGATCTGTAAGGGAAAAATGAATTGTATGAAGTATTTCCTTAAATTTGGAAAACAAGAGGATGGACATAGCTTTGGGATGTACGTAATTTGCAGTATTAGGAAATTCTGCAATGATAAATCGATTGACCCAGATCTTGAATTAAAATGGTACTCATCTTTGAATGCGGAGACGGTAAGGGACGGAGCAATTATTATTTATATAGTGTATGTGCTACAATGTATTTGTAGGAATGACGTTGTTTTTCCCTATCATTACGTGAAAACATTTCGCGAGAAGAAGTGGAAAGAATATGTCTAAAGGGCTGTTCCAGATGACAATACTCCACAGATGCGACCTGAAAAGAAACATTATGGACATGTTTCTGAAGTTTCAAAGCCGACATGGTTCCATTACATACCTGGGACATTTTCCCATATTTAAAAATCAAGTAGGAGGCGTACTGCAAGAAGAAGTTCTTGTAGGAGTAAAATAAAAGTCGGGGTAGGCACGTTTTGCATATAGCCCGTGTTATCAAAGAATTATGTACAAGTGAGAAACGAGTGAGCTTTGGACGGATGTTCACGAAACTAGGCATCTGAGTGAGTACAGCCATGTTGCTACTATTGAAACTACAGAACGGTTCATGGAGGCAATGACTGGGGTGGAAATATTATAATCTGAGATGGAGGGTATTCACATCACATGAATGATTCAGATGGACAAGTGGGTGGGTCTACAAGAGCATGGCAAATTGCATGAAGAAATAATGTAAATTTCAGTTGTTAAGCCAAGTATTGATGTGTATTGATGTTGGGGGAATAATAGGTAAGGTGAGGTAAAATTCGGAACGTTTGCGATGTCTGCTGAGAGATGAAGGGAAGAGAATATTTGTCTCGACATTGAGGTATGAAAGTAGTGGTGCTACGAATGTCGAATGATTTACGGACAAGGATATGAGGACAAATCTGCTTTGAATGGGAAATGGAAATACACTTTGTCCAGTAAGAATTGTTCATTCCATATATCGTAGGTATTTTGTGACATTACTCGTTCATTACGGCAGTATCACGACGGACCGATGAAAATGTTGTGCAGGTTAATAATTAACCCAGGGATAAAATTCCAGAGGGAACAAAACGCACCAAGGTAAAGTTTTGGAATTTGGATACAAAATCTGTTCTGAAGTCTCCGCATGAAAGCTTTTTGCAGTTCCATATCTGTTTCATTTTCCTCGCCGCTAAATAATAAAACAACAATAACAGGAAGCCATGCATTGGCTTTGCATCTTCTGATTGCATGAAAGATACAATCAAGAATACAAATCGCTTTACTCCCTAATTCTGTTAAAAATTTTAATGATGGGTTATTGACAAACGATGATATTTTCTGTGTTTATTTATGCGGTAGCCATTTATGTTTTAGCCATAGATTGAACTGATTCAATACATGATTCGAAGATAACACTTTGATTCCTTTTTTGAAAGTGACTTCAGACCCTTGCGCGTTACCGTCCATATCTACCGATGTACTAAAAAATGATGTGAGCCATGTAGATGATGTTTACATTATTATTGACACGAAACCGACGAATTACATAAAACTATGATTTGTTATTGGTGTTTTAAGTTTGTTTAGTTGAATTGATCAGATTTTGAAATCGCAATGTTCTTTTATTTCCGTATTTAGGATAATCTCGACACGAACGTCGACCGACGTTGTCAAGTTCTGAAGTCTCGCACGCATATTATTGGAATTTTTGTAGCCGATTTACGAACCGTAACAACACTGAATATATATATTCATAATTGTTTTGATGTACAAGTAGTCCAGAGAAAAACATCTTAATTCGATATATATTGATCATGAGTTGTTCAAGTATCATCAGATTTTAACTATAAATCTATCATGTGTAGAAGATTTGTTTATAAATTTACTATCAGTTTTTCAATTTCGGTCTCAGTTTCCGTCTCGGTTTCGATTTCGATTTCGGATTCGGATTCGGATTCGGATTCGGATTCGGTTTCGGATTCGGTTTCGGTTTCGGTTTTAGTTTTATTTTTGGATCCAGTTACGTTTCAGCTCCTGTTTCAGTTTCAGTTTCAGTTTCAGTTCCCGATTATGATATGATTTAATTATCCTCTTCAGAACTTTCTTCTTCTATTCCTTCTTCGTTACTGTTAATTATATCATTTTGATTATTCTTTTTCATATTTGTATTTTCAATAATAGTAGAAGATGAACTTATTAACCTAGGTACGTAACCGGCCATACCTTCCAATTCATCACCATCAACACGACGTGACCGAATAAATTTATGATCATTATCAACAACATAACGTTCACATCCATCAATACCTAAAATATGACCAGAATGTTCACATTTACTTAACAGTCCTAATAAATGTATCATATCATTCATTAGATCTTTAGTTTAGTTAAGAGTTTATTGCGAAACTACTATGTTATTGGGCAAAGATAGAATAATTTCAAATAAACAAGGAAAAAAACATTGGCTGTCATTAAACAAGGACTTAATTACATTGTGAAGGACCAAGTTTTTTATCGAAAATACTACTATTAATTATTTAAAAACAGAAAATACGCATACGTGTAATTATGACAATAATAAGACCATTGCTGAAATTTTTAAAAAATTTCAAATTTTTTGTCATTATTATTTTTTCTTCAATTCTAATGTCTCTCCTCCTCCCCTCATTCATTGTCATTATCGTTTCCATTATTGTCATTATTGTGATGATCGGAGTGATTTTGATTTTGATGGCCATTACTATGCTGATTATGTACATTACCCCGCATTTGGGTTTCCAAACGACGTTGGAGTTTTCTACGATGGCACTGCTGAGGCAAACGACGCTTCTATACAGTATTTTAACCCACAGAACACAAAAAAGTTTTGTAAGCACGGTGAAAATGACGATCAGTAGCTCTTAACGGATTCCATCTCACATGTAGATTTGTCAAACCGACGTAAACTCTGGCTACATGATCATATGTAACCTACTTCCAGAGGTACTTAGATGATATTAAAGTCCATAATTGACACATTATACCAAAATAATTCCCTACTATTATACGGTCTGAACTTTTGCTCTTATTTTCTATTTCCTCTTCCCTAGTTAGTCGCCCATTCGGGGGGCTTTCTTTTTGGGTATATACCACGTATAAATTCCACACATCCTTGATAACCTTTATCAAATAGTATTCCTGATTTCTTCGGAAACTGTTCATGAAATAAACCACTATCGATCACGTCTACTTCTGGGCCAACTTTTGTCAAAAGTAGGTGATTTTTTTCTTGTTTGGATAAAATATCAATGTAGGCTAGAGAACCAGGATAGTTTGTCCAGTTATTAGGCGTTCAAATGTGCGCCCTTCAATTTTAAACATACGACCTAAACCTTCCCACTGTCCAGAATGTTTTAGAACACTTAGCAACATAAAAGAACATCGTTTCCAGAGGGTTTTGATCGCCTTCTGCTACCAACGGTTTAATTTACTTGCACATTGTCCCCAATATAACCCCAGGATTTTAGAAATTCCTGGGAGCTAAAATTTGTCATAGACAAAATTGTAGGTGCCCCACCAGAATTATAGAAACTATTTAGAACTGGTGACGAAGAATCCGTTTCGTCATCTTTTTCATCTTTTTCTTCAATTACATACATGTTGATCTCTCCCAGTCTTTCATCTAAAAGCAATGGAAGGGCCTCGGCTGCTTCTTGAGGACTGATATGATCACTCATTCTACAGTTGTAAATGCTGATAATTAGTAATGATTGGATTGGTTATAATGTAGCAAATGTTGGAAAGTAGTAATAGGTGGATCTGTTGATTCGTCTTGATTGAACTACTCTATTCTGAATTCAGAATAGAATAGTACAATAAAAACGGGTTACTTTACGAAGAAGTTCATGTTTCACTTTTTTTTAAACCGACCTTCTTCAAATTTAATAATTCAGCCCAAATTTTAGTTTCCTGTGCACTTTCGCGCCAAAAAAGCAGAATAAAAAAATGTCAATTCAGTATCGGTTATACATAATATGTAATAAATATTTAATGTTATGTAATATTATTACGGCCTTTTCTTGTTTAGTTAACACTGTTATGAGTTAATTCCGCTGTCTGTCTATGGAACCATTCCCTGTTTTGTGGCGGTGCAATGGAAGTACGGAACAATTGAATCTTTTCGGAAATAATATACAATTTTTATTGTTTTCTCTAAATGTACTCAATTCTGTTGTTCTCACCAATAGATTAATTACGCAAAATATCGATCTTTATATGCATATCTTTATTTTCAAACGTATTTCATATCTACACACAATCATTGTTGTTTTACCAATTACAGTGATGTGTTCAAACATAAATCACTTTAGTCACTATACTACTCATCAACTACGTCAGAGCTTTATTGAATCTAGCAGAGTACCGGCCGGATAGCTCAATTGGTCAAAAGTTTAATAGTTATGGAGATGGAGATGATCAAAGGCCTCACTTGCCTGATATCATCATAACTCGCCCAGTATCCGAACAGCTCATAGAAAAAAACATGTACTGAGTTCAAAATGTCTTCAGCGCCCGTAAAAACAATCCTGCGCCACCACAACTTCAGCCTTTTCTATCACAATACAATCAATTATAAAGAACATCATAGTCATTATTACCTAAATCACCTTCTTCAGTCTTATCTGTCGCACCACATAAGTAATATTTCAAATATGTATCTTCCAGTGTGCGTGCAACACGCATCAACCACAAACGGTCCATTAAATCTTCTTCTTCTTTGAATTCTGTTCTTATCTCACCACTAATTTCCTTCAAGACATCCTCTTCAACTATCTTCACAGAATTATTTTCTTCTTTGGCATCTCTGTTATTGCCTACAGCTGGTATAACACTGGGGCAAGCATCAGTTGCAAAATTTTCCACCTTCGGTGATGAGCCCTTTTATTTAATGTTATAAACAAAAACTCTCATCCATGAGATGCTCTGGGACATGAACATTCATCTCAGAGGATAGTGTTATGTATTTTTTTACCGTGCTATTTAGAAAGGAACAGTTAATGTCAATTTTATCTATGAGTATGTCTCATAGCCAGATAAAGGAACTAAGTACCGATCAATCTGGCTGTTGGTCGCTGTCCTGGAAGAAAGGGAAATTTTTTGGAGAACGATTAATGGAGGCTTGAGTGACCGGAAATATTTTTAAGGAGAATAATTGTGCTAAAAGTGTTGCGACAGGGGCAGGTATTGTGGGTATTGCTATGAAACAATCTATGACGTGTTTTAATATGCTCAGTACGGATAATTCTGCATCGCGCGCGGACAGTGAGGTGCAATTTATTGGTACCAATTCCCCGGGAAGCACTATTAGAAGGAAAGAGGACGGGCCTTTGGAAAGATGCAGGGAAGGTTTACATCAGGATTTTTTACGAAAGCAATTGTCTGGAATAGGAGTAGGTAAACAAGTTATTCCAATTTGCAGTAGAGGGCACTGGGGGGTTGTTATTATTGAGAAAATAAATCAAGGTATTGGGAGAATAATGTGGGCGATTCGCTGTTTCTAAATATACGGGCACAAAATGAGGTACTGGGACATATTTTGAAATCAACATTATGCGTCGTGAAGAAAGTGTATTCTGGTGTTACATGGGTTCTAAACGATAAGACAAATTAGATGAAAAGCCCTATATATTTTTCAAAACAGAAAGATGGGTACAGTTGCGAGTATTATGTGATAGGCGGTCTCCGTAAGTTTGGCGCGTTTCGATCATTTATACCTGAAATGGGCTTCGAAGAATATTATCCGACACTGACGGAAACTCTGCGAGATGCATGCAAGAAGGTCTTGATTTACGCTATTCTACTCAATTTTAAATTTTAAACTGGAACTTTCCATGACGAGGATGTGTTCATGTTGATGTGTAACCAGAGTAATATATTTCGGGGAAATGTTATAAAATAAGGAGATTGAAAGGGAATACAGTATCATACCAACAATGAATAGCAATTGAAACTGACAGAATTTCTGAAATAAAAACACACACGATTTCTCATAGGGAAACCAACAGTATTTGTGATAGTTCAATGATTTGCTGGCTTGATGAAAGTGGTGAAAGTGATATGGAAGGAAATGGGGGATGTCGAAATACAGCACCAGCAGCACCACAAAACGAAGGAATGAATATTGGGAATGCTATTTTAGGGTTCATAGTGGATCTTTCGAAGAAAGGAATGCAGTTCGGTGAATGACTGTTAGGAGGTATCTGTGCTCCTCGACCACTGGAGGAAAAATGAAAACGGATTATGCGGGCCGAATCAGATGTTTTTGCAGGCATAACCGTTTACAGCGGAATGAAGGTATTAGTGTCAATAACAGATTTAAAGCGAAGGTTGAACTGAACAAGTAGTACAGTGCCACACATTGGTGTGCAGTGATGAGTTTAACACACAATCATGTACTGTATAGTGAAATGTCACCACAATGGCAAGTAGAAATGTACAGATATTTTATTCACTACCACCGTGAAATTGAAGACATTGCCGTTGTAAATGTAACGATATTTTGACCAAGGGTGTTCGATATGGAGGAAGAGGTGTAGTAAGGAAAGAACCGATAGCAGGGCAGTTGACATATAAACAAAACTTTAATAACTATACTGGACAGCTGTCTGAAAAAATACGGAGCTCGAATTATATTAGATCTGCAGCAGATAGCTGTACGGGATTTGTCGACATTTTACCAGATACGCCGCAAACAGTGTATCTGATAAAATGGCGACAATTTCAATATGAGAAGAAAAATCAGTTCAAGAGAATTGTACTGAGATATAGCAACTATTTATCAGATACATGCTCGGCTCTGTTTGTACTGCATGGGAAATTTCTACATAGGTCAAGATTTCACATCGATGTAGATGTGAGATATAATTTCCATAGCCACCCGTCTGGGGATTTCAACCTTTGACGTATACAACCAGTACAACTGCGGCAACAGGCGTCGAGGTTAACGACAGAATAGAATATGGTGTGTCCTGTAGTACCCCACCAGTAATGGATTGGGGGTACTGGTCATGGTAATCGTAGTAGCAGAGGCTTCGAGATGCGGTATCTCCGCGACGGTGGACTGTGAACACCGTTGTGAGTACGAGGACGGAAGGTTAGACGATCTCGTAATTCGAAAATGCCAGTGGCGCCTTTTAGAGCCACACACGTGTCGGAGCACTGATAGATCGTCCTTTTCCGCCGATTGGAGCGTCGTTTAGTGGTTACTTCGCAAAGATTGATGTGAACTGAGCCGAAGGTTAGGGGTCCAGTTGTTCCTAGAGAAAAGATGCCCGTCTCGTTGACGCCCAGTTGGCGCCGTCGAGAAGGAGTTTATTGTCTAAAACTGGTCGTAATTACAGATCTGTAGGCCCAATCCTACAGGTGTGCAAGCACTACACGTCGTGGAAGGAAAAAGAAAGTGAAAACATGTGTAAAAATGGGGACGATTGGACGGAGAATTGTGGGCCATAAAGTAGGGCAGGTAGGACAATAAAACACGCTATTGGTTCTGATAGCCCCTCAGTACCTGCTTCCAGGGGGTACTACATCTCCCATGATTATACAAATGCTGCAGAAGGAAAATAATTTTCAAATTGATGGCACTCCGTTCCGTCATTCAATTCAACGACAGGCATATATGTTGTATCCATCGGATCATCACGCCATGCACCTAGTACAACGTCTACAGGAAATTCAAATGAAAAATCCCGGTTGCAATTTTTTCATACTAGCGGAGTTAGCAATAATCCGAGTAGGATTTTTTGGATGTTTCCAGAGTGGATAGCGGCATATAATCGGTTTTGTGTAGTTCCAGGTGTGTCTATTGACTTGAAGGGGAAGGCATCAAGATATAATTTGCATCTGATGCAAATGTTAGGACGGACGAACGCTGGGCGGGTGGTTACTTATGCTATGGAATTTGTGAAATCACAAAGTGAGGAAGCAGTGATTTCTTTTCTGGAGCAGGTGAAGTCTGTTATTGTACGAAGCCCAAAAGAAATTGGAATTGTCTTTTCCTATTCACTGCTGAATGCCATTAGCAGTGTATTTCCACAATCGTTCTCCATATTGGATGAATGGCACCTCAATCAAAATCAAAAAAGAAATGTAGCAAGTTTTCTGCTTTCGAAGCGTATGGGTAGCAAGATACGAGAAATGAAACGTGATCTGTATCTCATGCGATACAGTGGGTCCATAACCGAGTTGGAAAATCGCCGAACAGAAATCAGTTCGAAGTGGTTTTGGTACAGCTTCCGACACTCCGAGATGGTATCATTTATCCTATTTCGCAGAGTACAAACTTATAATAACTGCGGGAAGCGGGACGTTATGTGGGCTGCGATTCTTTTTTCAAGGCTCAGAATACACAGATTGTGGAAACTCTGAGTACAGGAGGAAGGTAATGGATCCGAAGATTTCGTTCCCATAAAGTCCAGAAAATATCTATGAAATCTCAAAGCGCCCTCTCCAACAGCAAGAGGTTACAGATTCATCTGTGAAAACAGATTCAGCATCTCTACTCCTTGGCAGTCGGTTGTTCAGATCACATGAGGAATGTAATGCGATTCCAAAAATCAACGCGAAATACATAATTCAAAACTTTTGGAGTTTTTGTGTAGACCCGTCTAGCTTGTACGTAATCAGCGGACACGTTTAATCAACAATTGATTCCAATCCACAAATTACGCAATCTGTGTTCATGTACGAAGAAACAATTTACAAGATAGAGCGGATTCAGTTGGTGATAGATTAATACCGTCTTTCACTACTGACAAGGAAGTAGATGTTAGTTCTAAACATAATGATGATGAGGTCATTCGTACCGGCCTCTTCTCTCCAAAAAGAGATGTAATGTTTGAAAATTGGGAAAATGAGAAGGGTGAACAGTGTTTGCGGCATAAATGCGATTTTGATGACAGCGTAACACGAGTTATATCATGTAGACACATTGTTTGTGTACTTCGCGATGTGAGGACATATTCTGCTATGAATTGTAATGTTCATACTGCATTGAGACGTGTTGACGGGTATGTACCCGAACCAATACAAGTACGCCAGTATTGTCACCGAGATAATTCTGAATGGCATACAATTGATGACAGACTTCGGTGAGAATATAGTGCACAACCTCCTTCTGTAACAAACCCAGAGAAAAGGGAATGTATTCCAGTCTTTGAAGAAAAGGAAACCGTCAGGAATTATCATTCTTTGACATCAAAGTTTGATTGCACATACTTAGCGGAATCTACTTTCCGGGATGAGGCTTTCTGCATGGACAGTGTCATTAATTTCTGTGTGGAATCGATGCGAAATGGTGTGATACCTATTGCTTATGGGAATAGAATATTATTCGGGAATGAAAAAGAAGGTACGATATTTGCTGTCCCTCTTCCAGGAGACACCCCCAACAAGTCCGGTAACCATTCCGTGATACATATGTTGAGAGGGGCTGTTCCAGAAATCGGGAACCCTGATACAGGAAGGGGGCATTATAGAAGGTCAATGAAACGAAAGCGATCAGTAACGGAGAACGTTACAAGAAAATGGCCGCGAAATATACCGAATTCAAAATCTACCCCATTCTCAGTTCTACCTCGCCGCCCAGTTCCCTGTACGTCTTCATCCGACCTTGTGAAGCCTGTTTTCCCGTTCAAGAGAGTAAATGTAACTGATCGTCTACGGCGTATCCAACAGTAGAATTCTAACAAGGACCGAAGTTTTCTTTTTGCAACTCAGTAGCATTTAATGTCATCATGGTTACACGTAGCACATTGATATGTAACTGCTCGATAGTTCCATATTTTAAGCAGTGCCCGAAAGATGCCAAAAATCGAACGAAAATATAGGGCTTTGACCGTGTTTTCAAAATAAATTCTCAAAATTTTGTAATGTAAAAATAAATAATATTTCTTGCTGTAAGCTACAGCTGTTTGCATGTCATTACAGTACATGCAGTGTTTTGTCAATCGTTCAGTCTAACAGAGTGATTGTCCTTCTTCATAGTTTCGCACACTCAATTTCCAATTCGCAATTCCCACTTTCCAAAAACTGGTTACCTCAATCGTCGCCCCTTCCATTTCTTCAGCCCCCACCACAACCGATCAACAGTCCACAAAAACATTGACAACATCTCCTTCCTCCACGACAATCGCAGACATTGAAATGACGCCATCTATATGAAAATTCTATGATTGCTATCATAGTAATTTTTTATGACCATCGAATTTTTAAGACTTCTGATTGCCTCATAATTATTTTGAGACTATTCTTTCTTGGACACTCCTTGTTTTTGTTTATCTATTTCATGTCATAGTTTTAAGGTTACACGTTCTCTACCCATTAGCCTTTTCGCAATCTCTCAGGAACAGCTAGTTAGTTTTTATGACTATTCCTGGATTTCTATCTCCAAATCCATGTAGACCACATGTATGACCCAGTATGGTGCAACCCCAGTTTGGAGCGCTTGCTAGAGTACAATACTGATTAGTTGTTCGGTTCAATCAGTAGTACATTCTCCCCTATACATAGAGTCAACTCGATTTCACTTTTCACTGAGATAATTTCCCGACCATCGACTTTACGAATAAAAGTCTATCTGTTCGTTCACGCTCTCTGTCCTTTCGTTGATACTTCTTATATTCAGCCGATCACGTACAGGTCTACAGTATCTACTACGTTACCCCCTTTCTTCTCTTCCCACAGTTATGGGCCCAGGAACATCTAGCAACCAACCGTCCCGCCTCAAATTCAGTTGGGATATTCGAACTAAACCGTGGACTGATGGCAAAGGTGACCAGGAAGGTTACGTTCATGCTGTCGAATTGTGGGAGCAATTCCATGACATGCTACCTGACACTAAAAATAACAAGATTGCGCCTGAACTTCGCGGAATCTGTCTCAAGTCTCAACTTTTCGGTCGCGCTTTCAACTTCTTCTCTGGAGTACCGAAGGACCTCATTGCATCTGATAAAGGAGTAGACCGAATTGCTGCTGCCATACATATTCGCGATCCTCTCAATGTAACGGTTGCTATCTTTAGCGACTTTTACACCTTACATTCATTGAAACGCAACCAGACTGAGTCTTATCCCAACTATGAAGCACGTTTTGCCGCTCAAGTGGCTAAGTATCACTCACATGGTCCTAAACTGGCATTACCTGGACCAATTCTGGCTATGACGCTTCTCTCAGGATGTGGTGTGGACTCTCTGCAACGCTTTCCTATTCTGTCTTCGGCTTCCATCTGTGCCAAGATCAAAGACAAAGACACGAATGACGTGATTGTCAGTCAAATTACGTATAAGAAGATTGCATCTGTCCTTCGACAATGCGACAACAAGAATGTGACCACTACACCCTTTACTGGGTCAACCATTGTAGCTAATACCGCGAATACCTCAAACCGAAATCCTCGCTCCAATTCTGGTCGTGGCTGTTCTGCCAACCAACAAGGTCAAAGAGGCCAATCACGTGGAAATCATCCACCAATGACACAAGATGAGCTCCGAGCATACAAATTGAGAACTCGATGCTCATCTTGCGGAAACCACGCCCACTGGTCTGCTCATCATTTAAACAATGGCTCAATTAAATACTGCCTTCCCAATATCGTACCCAACAATAATAATGTTCAAAACAACAGCCATAACCGACAAGCCAATCAAAATCCTGCAAATAACAACCCAAATCATCAAAATAATGGTGACCAAAATCAACCGCCTGCTCGAAATGGTAATGTGATGAATTTTATGGGTTGTCTGGTGGAAAGTACAGTAACTTTACACCAGAAAAATATATCTGGGCCATTGGTCAACGATGGTGCGCCTTTCAGTGCCATCAGTATGACGGAACTACGACTCCTACGTCATATTGAAAATTCCTCATCAGTCAGTTTGGATCCAATACCAACCGCCCTGTCAAATTACAAGTGGTGCCAATTCGGTACTGGATCTCATTATAGTTATAAACGTCAAATACTTGGTGGTGTAAACCTGTCGCTGATATCAGATCACGGGAATACAGTAATGATTCGTCATCTCGTGGTCGAAGGGTCATCACAAAGGGTTGGAGGTCGCAATGTGACCGGAGCCAGTGACGTGCTCCACTACTCTGGAAGCAAAATCCTGTTTCCCCCTGCAAATGGGATCAGAGATTCTATTGTAATGATCGACGACGGTCTCCACTCATACATCTCAATGTCCAAATTCGAAATGTCCAAATTCGAAATAGTTGAATCGTCATCGTCTACATTGACTGGTCACACGGCCTCTATTGATATCAACAGTGAAATCTTTTAATCATGGTCGCAAACAAAGCGCATAGTAGACAAAGTGCACCGTCACGTATGTGGTCACTCAACCTATTCCGATATCAGAACTTTATTGGAGTGAATCAAACTCTGGTCATACGACGTCTAGAATTATCTCAGCGATATTATTCGCAAATATACTTCATCTATAGCTTCGTCTACACTTCCACCATCCCGCAAAGTAGCGCTTTGGTCACTTAATCATCAATTAAATGACGTTGTGATGATTTATCATTTCTACTTGGACCAGCTGCGACTATTTCAATGTATGGATTCCTACTCTCGCTTCTCGTCAGTCTATCCTGTCCCCGATGCCACCGTGTTTTCAGCCATTGTGGCTTTCGAATCGACATGGGTTGCGCAATTTTGGCCTCCCATCTCAGTGCAAGGTGATCAGGCATTTGCGAAGCAGGAATTAATTGACTGTCTCAAAATAAACGGAACAGAATTCAGACCTGTTCCATAAAGAAGACACCACAAGAACACCCTCGAGCCCAAACATGGAATAATTCGTTCAATTTTTCTACGTCTTCAACATGCATCTCCCTACTGAGACAAGACTATTCTGGCTCTCAAGGCTGTTAGCATCTCGAATGATTTATATGGATCAGACATAATGTCTTCATTCGAGATTGCAAAATTCTATACAAAGCCATTGGTGGCACTCAGTTCTCCAAACCCCATCTCATCCGACCTATTAACTGCCCGTGATACTCTCTTGTCCAAACGTAAATTCAACCTGATAATGAGAAGAAAGGCAACCACTGATCCTACTGTGGATACAGGAGATCTGGTGCAAGTCTTTATTAGTAATGGTTATGAGAAGCGCGACAAATGGTCTTCTCCCCGAGTAATTCAGGTTGTCGACCTATCAGCGGGTACAGTATCTGTTCCTGTCATGAACGGACACACCATTGTAACTGCTATCGAAGACTTCCGATCTGCGATTACTGACGATGACTCGGCATCAGCTGTGGTTGAATCAATTGACAAGCTCGATTCTGAAATTGTTGATGCTCTAGACTATGATTTTAACTCTACCCCATCTCAAGACTTAGCCCCATCTCAACACCGACGAAATAATTATGATGCTGACTTCTGTGGTGTAAATGATGGTACAAATGACACTATGGTCACTATTAATTCCCAGCCGAATAGGCCAGCTGGAAATACTACAGGGTCTATTAATTCTGACTTTATTTCTAACTCAGACCCTATTTCTAAGTCCACCTCACGAGATGATGCCAATAATTCTAATGGTGCTGACCGTACATCGGACGGTGCAGATTTGCAAGAAGACGCTGCCAATTTAAAACCTGGTGACCATATTAAAGTATTCTGACCAATCGATGGCAAGCACTATCCAGGTGAGATCGGTGCAGCTCAGTTTCGACGTCATCTGGTATTGTATGATGGTGGCGACAAATAGACGCTGCGAATTTCTGATGAGAACTGGCGTCGAACTAACTGTCTCAACGGCGCAACCATTACGACTGGTGCCACCCTCTAGTCAAACGAACAAGAAATTCTAACCTCAATGCTCGAAAATATTGGTAATAAGTCCTTCATGCGTCATCATGCGCAAGGCTTCCAGCAACCTGTTTTCATAAAAGCATACATGGCTGAAGAAAATGATTTTAAGAAGACCGTATCTATAATACATAAATCAGCTCTAGCCCCCAACAGGAACGTCATCTCATCCCACATAATATATAAAATCAAGGTCAACGACGACAAGACTCTTAAATTAAAGGCACGTATTGCCCCTCATGGTAACGAAGATTCGATAAAATCCAACTTAAATCGGACTGCAACATGTGTTCTCCGAGTGGAGTGAGGATTGTTTTATCGATTGCTTCACTTTGGTGTTGGAAAGTGACGAAAGCCGATGTAAAAGCGGCATTCCTTCAAACTCGATTAGCTCAGCGAGACGTCTGTGTAATTCCCTCTCACGAGTCAAGCAACAGAGAATTCTACTGGCTCCTTCTGACTGCAGCCTATGGACTTGTGAATGCTAATGCCAAATGGCAATCATAATTCGACCTTTTGTTTATTAAACTTTGACTGACACAGTGTCCCATCATCCCACAGCTGTTATGTATTATTTAAAATGGTAAGCTATGTCTACTTGCTGCTAAAATTGTCGATGATATTTTAGTCACTGGGGAAGAGAAATATGTGGATGACTTCATCAAAGAGTTTGACAAATTATTTATGTTTGGTACTATAGAAACAGGGCCAGATAGCCTTCTTTTCTACGGTATGAATATCGTACAAAACGAAGACCATACCTACTCCATCAATTCTGATGATAAACTCCAAGCCCTGGAACCTTATCCAATTACTCGTCTCGGATGTCGAGAGTGTGATTCGTGATTCGATTTTTTCAGGTGTTGAGAAACCAGCTTTCATCTCTCTGAATTCGTCATTAGGTTGGCTTGGAATCACAGCCTCACCATTCTGTGCTTTCTACAGTATTCATATGCAACAGATGCTACTGAATGCAAGAGTGTCTATGTTGACAGCCCAAACCAATGCACTCAGAGCTATTAAAAATCTTGGCACTAATATTTCGTTTCCCAAACCTCCGAAAGGCAAAGCTACTATCACTGTGGCTATTTTTTGCGGATGAAGGCCGTTCTGCTAACAAATGTCATTTATCATATGTGTCCGGATTATTAATTGATACCCTATCTGACGAATCTGTATTCCCCGTAATTTCGTGGATGTCACATAAATCCAAGTGACCTGTAAGGTGAATTGCAACAGCCAAAATTCTGGCTTCTTCTGAATCAATTGACGCAGGAAAGACTCTCAAGACTGCTCTCTCCACTATTCTGCAAATTCCTGTCTGACCACTGATTAAGTTGACTCAAAGGATTTGTACACTTCTCTATCAACGCGAAAGAATTCGATTGACAGAGCAATCAGAGCAGATGTCAACTGAATTCGCTTTGACTACGAGATGGGCAATGTTGACGAGATTTGCTGGCTACCTGGCACGATCAATCTAGCTGACCCTGGTACAAAAACTGACAGTCGTCTCTGCCAGTTCCTTCAACTTTTGATGCACACAGGTAAGATCCCGCTTGATCTCTCCAGACACGAGTCCCGGCGCAATGATCGTTGATTGGGATTACTCTATTCCCAAAGAGGACTGGTATCAAAATTCTATGATAGCAATCATAGTAATTTTTTTTGACCATCGACTTTTTAAGACTTCTGATTGGCTCATAATTATACTATCAGAAGCCCGTAATCTATTCCAGTTAAATTTAGATTCGTATGCCAACAATCACGATCATCTCCAAAAAAAATGACCTACCCCATCACTAACCACAGCAACAGAAAAAGTGCCAACAACAAGAACAACATCTGCCGACAACGGCCACAGCCGCAAGAAGCACCATTGAGACCTCGTTTTATAATATCAAAATATGCGAGTATAGGTCTTCGAAGAAAAACAGTAACAATCCATCTACAACATCAACATTTTCGACAATTACAACGTCAACACCTCCTGACTTTCAATGTTACCATGCGGACTGTCTTCGAAAATTCGGGCGAAAGACTAGCCTGACGAATCATAAGCTTGTTCCATACAACCTGTGTGAACGGATTTGATACGCAGGCAATCATGTTTTGACATGGCTACATTATTACATAATTGGACCGAACAGTTAGGAGGACGTTCTGAAAAAGTTTTAGTTGGGTTTCAAGAAAATGATTTTCGGGGACGATTTGACTTACCTCCTGTTACCTTAGCTGAATTTAGTGATAAAACCGCATCTGCAGCAATAAAACAAAAAATGTCTACTATTTTATTATATTCATATTATGGTGTCACATCAGCTTTCATCAATATCATCATCAACAAAAACAACAGATAAAGAAAATGACACTGATAATAAAAATCCGTTTGAGTTAAAAGAAGATGGTAATGATATTTTGAAAGCGTGTGGTCTAGTAAATGATAAATCAAGTTTATTATCATGGTTATGGGCAATAGAAGCAATGCAAACTGTAAATTTAAAAAATATTACAGAAGGTATGGCGACATCGAATTCAGAATGTTTAAATGAGTTAATCGAACGAGAAGTTACAATACAATTATGTCATTGATTCTTCAGGTAAATCTAAATGGTTACATAAGCATAAACCTTGTTTAATATATGGTGCAAGAGGTTCATCTTCTTTTACTATTTCTGTAAAAGACTGACAATATCGTTGATGGCGGATGGGCTGGTTGTATTGCAGAAGCAATGAATATTGCAACTTTTATAATAATAAATTAAATGAGATGCAAGCCGTTCGAGTGACCAGGTTACATACATGTAGGTGGCCAGCCTGTCGCAGCTTACGTACACGGCTAGCCGTGTGTGTCAAACATCCCGTCATACCATCACTGTACGATGACATATCACAATACACACACCCCATTTCTATTGGCCATTTCGCTGTACATATTGTGTACATATAAAATATGTAAAAATGCACATTTCCGATTATTATTCGAAAATGTGCATTTTTTTATTCGCAATTTCGGCTTTGGTTACGTACACGACGATCATGACTAATATCTAAGAGCAACCTACAACACTAGCGGGATTTATCTCCGGCTCTAAGATTTTACGGGTGGAGATGCTCTAAAGAGCATCTCCACCCGTAAGTCTTAAGAGCATCTCCAACACTGGCACCGTTTTCCGAGGATAGTTTTGTCAAGAATCCCTGAAGGACAGTAAATCACCCATAACGTCCAACGTCTGCATGAGTACCTCGTACCGGGGGTCTCAAAATGTTTTTATATATTTTTATACCGGTGAATAAATTATTTGTTATTTGTTTGAGGAAACCAAGAAATAAATTATTTCATGTACAAAATATAAGAATAAATAATACGGACACATGGAATTGAAAATTATTTATTTTAACCGGACAGCGGCATAAATTATATATTTCTCCTCGTACGTTGAATAACTTATTTGTCATTTTATTTTATTTTATTTTATTTTATTTTTTGCCTTGTTCTGCGATGTATGTAAAAAAAAAGAAAATGTTCTCATCAGTACGGTGATCGTCTTTTTAGGGGTGTTTAGGGGATTGTGCAATATTAGAATATTTAATTAGAAAAGTAAATCACCCCCTGGCCTTCAACTTTACATAGGTGTTACCCTACTAAACTCCAATAATTGGAGTTATTGACCCAAAACAAAAACATTTAAAAAATTTTTAAATGTATTTTTTTTTAATTATTCAAATTATTCAAACTATTCGAACAATTTGAATAATTCAGATTCTTGAGTCAGGAATCCTGACTCAGATTCTTGAGTCAGGAACCCTATCAGAATTATAGACACTTTTAGAAGCTACGACGCATTTTTATTGAACAACTTTTGAAAGAAACATTGCTGTGATCTTCAAATTTGACACTCACATTAAAACGGAATCATGGAAGTGAAATCATTTGTACTTAAAGCTCCCCAGCAGTCTGAAGAAGAAATCTGGGCACGAAAAGGAGGCAAGCCAACAACAGCCTTGCAACTTTCCTTTCATCTCATCCTCAATACTTTCTTTCCTGGAATTCACTCTATAATCAAATCTACAAACAAAAATGGCAAAAAACATCCCTTTTTCGGTTCTTACCTCTCTATTGTTCCCCTTGCTTATTTCCTGTTCTCTGGCAGCTGATTTCACCGCGCCTCTAGACATTTATATTCTTGCGGATGAAAAAGAGACGTTTGCACCAAAATGGGGCAGATTCCTTACCAACGTTTTTACAGCAATTTCAAGCTCACCACGCGATACTTCATTTGGCGTTGGGTATTACACTGTCAGTGAAGACAATGGTCCTGGACAAGGATTCCGGAACATCCAATCTCTAACAACAAACACTTCGCAAGTGTTTGATGCACTGACAAGTCAGAGGTTCACGACTACCACTAAAGAGTTTGGATCAAATCTTCTTGCGCTTCGAAAGTTAGCTTCTGATCCTTCAATTGGATGGAGGGCAATTTCTTTTCGCTTCATTTTCTACTTTGGAAACGTAGTTGGTCAGGAACCCATTTGTTCCGACGGAAAGGTTGTGACACGAGAAATTGTTTCGGATGACCTTCTGATGCAAAACATTCGAGTAATTCCAATTGATATGGGATGCCTAAATTGTCCAGGCGATAACTATGGCTGTGGAGATAGTAGTAAAACCAAACCACAACAAGCAATTGATATCGCGACGCTCACAAAAGGTTTCATTGTCGGAGAAAATGAAGATCTTGACCTAATAGGCATAATTGATTTTCTGCTCAATGCCTTTCCTATTTTGCCCGATTTGTCCGATTTGCCGGATTTCGAATCGATTTCGAACCAATAAAAAACCTAAAAAACGTTTGATATTGTCAAAAGAACGTTCGAATTAATAAAAAACGTTTCGAACCTTTGTATAGCAATAAAACACTTTTTACTAAATCTCAAATTAGCGCCTACCCTCGATGGTTGCCACCGGAGGTCGATTCTCGGCGGCGTCATATTCTTCTTATATTATTTTAGGCCTTATTATAAAAATTTATATATTATTAAATAAGGCCAAACATGATACGAGAAAAAAATTCGTGTGCAAGCTGGTGAGTGGAAAAATGTTTCTGCTCACCACCTTGTACACGTGGCACTATGATAGAACAATGAAGAGATTCTTTCATAGAAAATGCATATTATGCTGATGCTTAGATCGGGTGAAATACAAATGATTATTACTGGCACACCAAAAACATGCTCATATTGATTTTACTTCACGATTTGTTCCTTTCTGTGATCTCATTCCTCAACAATACTGCTTCATTCTTTTGCTCAAATGTTCTTTAAGACCATTCATCAAGCTGTTTTCGATTGATTTCAGTAAAGTGGTCGCATTTAAAATTTGGAGGCTCAACTTCATCAAGATCACTGATATGTAATCCGAGGATCGCTCTAGATGATAGCTCAGATGATATAGAGAGGCCGTCTACCAGAAACTGTAGCGCATGCTCATGAATTTCACCATCAAGTAGCTTGATGATAAAGGAGATATTATTAGAAATATATGCCCTCTGACTAGAAAATGTCCTCCAGGTTGCAGGATGATGGCTTGCTGCCTTATGCAATAATTGTATAAGGCAGCAATCGATGTCAATAACTCAAACAATTCCACACCACTTAATGTTCTCATTAGCCATTTTGATTGTTACTCATATAAACCGTTGTCTAACATGCCATTGTTGGTATCAGTATCATCCAAGATAGGGTAGAAAGCAGATGACTTGCATTTTAGCAAATTTAAATTAGCATTGTAGAGTCTTCTAAATGAAGAGATGTCGTTTAACTAAAGATGGTGTGGAAAAGTTTTTTTCGGCGAATTGCACACATTTCCACTATAAGTTTTGATCTCCAGGAAAAACCTGGAAGACTAAACCGACAAGCGGAGAACTTCAAGAAGATGAAAATGTTGTTCAAGTTATTACTTTCCTCAGCAAGGCATTCAAAGCACAATAGTGACTTGGTGCTTTTCGATTCAATGTTGAGAACCATCGGTTGATATGTGAATTCAGAGTACCTCTCATTCCAGACTCTTTCATCCATGATGATATGGACTCCTCGATTCTCAGTAGTCCGCTCCGTACTTTCATCCCAATCAATGTTTGTGATTTGCAGTTTCTCATGCAAGTCTGGTAACCTCACTTACAGAATTCTCCGCATCGTTCTCAGCCGTCTCCTTCTTCTTGATCTATTACCGTAGCCGCTCTGTGAACTGCTCAATCTCCGCCACTTTTGGGACACCGCTCTTCCCGCCTCCGCCTTCCCTGCCTTCAACTGCCATTACTTTTCTCCGCTCACTGTGCCTCGTTCACGCTCAACTAAAACTCTGCTTACAGCTTGTCTAACAAACATTACAACTCCCGAAACTTACTATCTGTAACGAGGAGTCCTACTGCTCCTCATTATCTGGTGGCCGCTGAGCCAATCAAGAGGCGCCATATGGACGGGCCAC